>JAJEJO010005143.1:136724-164897 GCA_020662805.1 Glaucomys volans | reverse complement strand
GACAAGGTCTTGATAAAGTTGCTGAGGTTGACCTCCAACTTGCAATCCTCTGCCTCAGCGTCCCCCGTTGCTGGGATCACAGCTGTGCACCAGCGTGCCTGACTTACTTCAGCACTTCAATCGTGCTCTGGCTTCCATCTTTGCCATCGTGAAGTTTGCGTTCATCTTGTTTGGCTCATTTTAGCATGTTGCATCTTTTCTCCTCAGACAACTTTCCCTTTCCCTTTAGTTTTCAACAGGTTTACTGTGATGTACCCTGATGAAGTTTTCTTTATATTGATCTTATTTAGGATTTGATAAATAAATGTGCCTATATAGATTAAATATCTGTGTTTCTATTTTTTTTTTTTCAGTTTTGGAAATTGTCAGCCATTTTCTCCTCAAATATTGTTTCTGCAAGACTGTCTTTCTCTTATCCCCCTGTCTCTCACACATTTTTTCCTTTTCCTTTTCCTTTCTTTTTGTCTCTTTACTTCAGTTATAACGTTTTTCTATTGCCCGTCACTCTGGTCACTAATGCTGTTTGCTATTGAGTTAAGCTCAGTTAAACTGTGCTGCTAAACTCAGACATTGAGTTCTTCATTTCATTGATTATATTTTTCAATTCTAGAAAATTCCATTCTGGAACTTCCATTCGATTCTGTTTTTAGATTCTAATTCATCTGTGAAATTCTCTATTTGTTCATCTCTCTGTTCCAGTGTTTCTTTTTTTCTTGAAGATATTAATGATGATTATTTTAAGGTTTTTATTATATTGAAATCCATTTCATATCATGTATGAAACAACATTGTTTTAAAAGGAGCCTGTCTTTTAATGTGTCTAGTAATTTTTGACAGAGTAGCAAAAATCATTAATGAAAATACATAGCAATGCCAGCTCATGCTTGTTCACAATGCGGAGAGGACTAACCCATTCGTCCCCTGGGTTGACAAACCAAATTTGGGTTGGACAGAAGTTTACATAAGTCTCTATAAATGTCCTCATTCACCTTCAACTCGTAGCTTATAACCCTCCAAGGCTTTCAGTTGGGAAGCTGGTGTTTATTTATAAGAAACTTTCCCCTAGGAGCCGTGATCCACAATTACATGACCAAAGACTCTTCTCTATTTTACAAACTTTTTTCTTCCTAATTTCTTGGCCTACTGACCAGCAATGCTTCAAACATCTGACTAGCTAAAAGAAAAATCTGACTAGCTAAAAGAAAAATTTGTTATGTTGCTGGCTTCCCCAGAAGATTTTCCCCTCAGGTTTACCTTTTGTCATTCCAGCCTAAGAACATACCAAAAGCTATGGTGATTTTTCTTTCTACTGGCAACAACCCCCAGCTCCACCCAAGTCTGGTACCTCAGCCTCTAATCCTAAGAATCCTAAAGGGAAATCACCTCTAGAGGGAACATCTCATTTCTCCATGGTCTTATTTCTCAGGACTCTGGATGCCTGTATATTCTTGATAGCCTCGGCAGCTTTCTGAGCTTTTATATAGAATACATTTTATTTTGTATCTTACCTTTCCAGTTGTTCTCACAATATTAACGTGCTATAAACTTGTTCATCATACTAGAAGCATAAATCTTTCTAATGATGCTTAGTTTGCTTTTTAACTGATATATAAAAATTGTACATATTTGTGGGGTTTTATGTGCTGTTTCAATACACATATGCTGTGACCCTCTCATCTCTCTCAGCCATGGTCATTAATTAAGGAGATCCCAGTTGAGGGGTGATAGGGGATAAAGAAAACACAAACAGACACATGTAGGGAGAAAAAGCTGGGTCCAGGTGAGGCTTGACTGACTCCAAGCTAGTTCAGCAAGTTTATTATATAGGTTTCATTAAAGGTTGTTTATGGGAAATTTTCAGCAAAGCAGGTGATCTGGGGGACACAGGACTGGCAAGACATTAGGGTCATCTTGTTTAGTTCATAATCCTCTGTCGGTGGGAGAAGGTGCTACCCCTGGCCTGCGTTACCACAGCAACTGGGGCATCTTGATCTGCACCTTTGCACAGCAGCCCCAAGTGCAAACGCAGCCACTAGAGCTAGATAGGCCATGGTTTAGATCACCACTCTACACACACGTACACATTGTTCAGTATTTAAATCAGGTTAAACAGATCTATCTCCTCAAACATTTATTATTTCCTTGTGATGAAAACATCAAACTTCTTCCATCTAGCTTTTTCAGATATAAAGTACGTTGTCAATATCTGTGATCATCCTACAGTGCAATAGTACACCAAAACATCTTAGTGCTATCATACTATACCTTAGTACCATTGGTCTATTTATTTATTTATTTATTTATTTATTTGGTACTGGGAATTGAACCCAGGGATGCTTCACTGAAGAGGCACATACCTGCCCTTTTATTTTTTATTTTGAGACAAGGGTTAGGGTTAGGGTTAGGGTAATTTTCTAAGGCTGTTCTTACACTTATGATCTTGCTGCCTCAGCCTCCTGAGTTACTGGAATGATAAGGTGTGTGCAGCCACAATTAGCCTGCACTGGGCTGTACTGGGGTGCAGTGTGTTATTTCAGTGCAATGTGTAACGATCAGATCAAGATGAGGATTATATATATCACCTCAGATGTGCATGTTTTCTTTATGTTGGAACTCTCAAAAATCCTCTCTACCAGATACGTGGAAATGTTCAATTAGCGATTGTCAACCACGGTCACCCTACTGTGCTGCAGAACATCAGTTCTTCTTTCTATCCACTAGCCATTGCCTTTCCATCCCTCCTACCCACCTCCACACTTTCCAAGATCTGTTAACTACTATTTTATTCTCTAGTTCTTTGATATCAACTTTTTAGTTTCCACTTATAAGTGAAAACAAGAACATAAGTCTTATCAAGGTTTTTATGTCTAGAGGATTCCATTTTTTCCCTATTTCTTATTTATTTATTTATTTATTTATTTATTTATTTATTTATTTTTGGTACTGGGAATTGAACCCAGGGGACATTTAACCACCACTAAGCCTCATCTCCAGCCTTCTTTATTTAATTTTTAAATTTTTATTGGTTCTTTTTAGTTGCACATGACAATAGAATACACTGTGACATAGACATGAAAGCAGGGAATATAATTTGGTCTAATTCAGTCCCCAGTATTTCCCCTTTCCCTCCCATCCTCCCACCCCCTGTTCCCTTCCCTCTACCCTACTGACCTTTCTGCTATTGACTTACAATTTATTTTTAATTCCTGTCTTGTGGATGTACATGATGGTGGGATTCGATATGGTATATTCATGTATGTACATGGGAAAGCTGGGTCAGATCCATTCCCCTGACTGTCCCTATCCCCTCCCTCTTCCTTTTCATTCACCTTTGTCTATTCTGATCTTTCTTCTATTATTTTTTAATCCCTTCCCTCATTTGGATTAGCTTCACATATTAGCATTCACAAATCAATAAACATAATATACCACATAAGTAGAATGAAGGACTACTCAACTGATCATCTCAATAAAAGCAGAAAACGCTTATATAAAATTTAACACCCATTTTTTATTTCAAAAAACCACTGAAGAAACTAGAGATAGAGATAATTAACTTAACATATGATAAACCCAAAGACAAATCACCTTGAATGGGAAAACACTGAAAGCTTTTCTTCTAAACTCAGGAACAAGACAGACATGCTCATTCTCACCACTCCTAATTAATATAGTACTTGAAATTTTACCCAACACAATTAGGCAAGAGAAGGAACAAAATAGACACACATAGGAAAGGAAGTAATCAAATTGTCCCTGTTTGCAGATGATACAATCCTATGCTTTCAAAATCCTGAAACCTCTCCCAGAAGACTTATAGAAATGAAAAATAAATACAGGACAGAAGCAAGATACAGAATCAACATAGAAAAAATCAATAGCTTTTCTACACACCAATGATAAATACACTGAAAATAAAATCAGGAAAACAATTTCATTCACACACACAAAAAAAAAACCCTTTAAATAAATTTATCAAAGAAGGTGAAAGATGATGGAGTTTATAGAACTTTGAAGAAACTGAAGAAGATACTAGAAGCTGAAAAGACCTCCCACGTTTCTGAACAGGCAGAATTAATACTGTCAAAATGGCCATATGGTGAAAAATGATCTACAGATTCAATGCAAAATACCAATGATAATCCTCTCAGATCTAAAAAAAAATCCTAAAAATTATATGCAATAATAAAAGACCCAGAATAGCTAAAGCAGTTCTGAGTAAAACAGCAATTCTGGCAAACTAAAATCTTCAACGGCAAAGGAAACAATAACGTGAAGAGAGAGCTTACAAAATGGGAGAAAATCATTACCACACACACCTCAGATAGAGCGTTAATCTCTATGATGATTAATATGAAGAACTCAAAAAACTTAACAGAAAAAAACAAATACCCCAATCAACAAATGGGCTAAGGAACGGAACCAGCACTTCACAGAAGAAGAAATACAATCGAATACATATATTTTTAAAAGTTCAACCTCTCTAGCAGTTAGAGAAATGCAAGTCAAAACTACTCAATCATCTCACTCCAATCAGAATGGCAATCATCAAGAATACAGGCAACAATAAATGCTGGTGAGGGTAAGGGGACAAAGGTACACTCTTTCATTGCTGGTGGGAATGCAAATTGGTGCAACCAGTCTAGAAAGCAGTATGGAGATTCCTCAGAAAATTTGGAATGGAACTACCATTTGACTCAGTTATCCCACTCCTAGGTTTATACCCAAAGGACTTAAAATCAGCATACCACAGTGATGCAGCCACACCAATGTTTATAGCAGGTCAATTCACAATAGCCAAGCTATGGAACCAACGTAGGTGTCCTACAACAGATGAATGGATAAAGAAATTGTGGTATTTCTACACAATGGAATATTCTTTGCCTTAAAGAAGAATGGAATTATGGCATTTTCAGGTAAATGGATGGAGCTGGAGAATATCATGCTAAGTGAAATAAGCCAATCTCATAAAACCAAAGGTCAAATGTTTTTTTTCTGATATGTGGATGCTAATTCACAATAGAGGTACTTTGGATTAGACAGAGGGAAGTGAAAATAAGGGAGGAGGTGCCAGGGTAGGAAGGAGAGTAGAATTAATCAGACATCATTACCCCATGTGCACATATGATTACAGGAATGGTGTGATTCTACATCATGTACAACCAGAAGAATGAGAAGATAGACTCCATTTATGTATGAAATGTCAAAATGCATTCTGATGTCATGTATAACCAATCAGAACAAATAAAAACTAATAATTTGCCAGAGTCAGAACAAAGAAAAAGAGAACAATGTTGGCAGCATTTCAATACCTGATTTGAAATGATCCTTCAGAGCCAGAGTGACGAGAACAACTTGGTAGAGGCATAAAAATAGATGTGTGAATCAATGAAATGGTCTGGAAGACACAGGCATAATCCACACAGTCACAGTCATAAAATTCTTGACAAAGGACCCCAAATTTTACTTTGGGTAAAAGACAGGTTCCTTAACAAACAGTGCTGGGAAAACTGGATCTCCATATTTAGAAGAACAAAACTGGGGCCCTACCTCTCGCCCTGCAAAAAGTTGACTCAGAAGATATCAAAGACCTAGGACTAGGAATAAGACAGAAATTTTGCAACTGCTATAGGAGAACCTGGGGAAATACTTGGACATATAGGAGCAGGAGGTGACTCCCGCAACAGAACTCCCACAGCACAAGAAAGGGTACCAAGAACCAGCAAGTGGGGAGGCATCAAACTAAAAAATTTCTGCACAGCAAAGGAAACAACAGTGAGAAGAGAGAACCTACAGAACTGCAGAAAATCTTTGCCATATCCTCCTTTTTAAAAAAGTTTTTAGTTGTAAATGGACACAATACGTCTATTTTATTTATTTTATATATGGTGCTGAGGATCGAACCCAGTGCCTCACACATGCCAGGCTAGCGTTCTACCACTGAGCCACAACCCCAGCCCGTGCCATCTTCTATTCCAACAGAGGATTAATATCTAGAAAACATAAGGAACTAAAGAAAGCTCAACACCAAACAAACAAAAAAAATCAAATGCCCCATGACCCATTCAACAAGTGGGCAAAAGAACTAGGCAGACACTTCTCGAAAGGAGAACAAAACGCCAACAATTATATGGAAAATGTCCAATATCTCTGGCCATCATGGAAACGCAAATCAAAATCACAGATTTCATCTCACTCTAGTTGGAGTGGCAATCATGGAGAATACAAATAATAGTAAATGCTGGCAAGGGATTAATACTGGTAGAAATGTGGATTAATACAGTCACTATGAAAATCACTATGGAAGTTTCTCAAAAGACTGGAACTGCCATATGATCCAACCATGCCACTTCTTGCTTTCTGTCCCCAAGAATTTAAACACAGTCTACTGCAGAGGTGACACACATTCCCATATTTACTGATACTGCAGTAATGCAAAGAACACAAAGAGGCTGTTGTGAACAATTATATGCCAACAAATTGGATAACTTAGGAGGAGTGGATAAATTCCTAGAAATTTAAAAATCAATTAAGAATGAACCATGAAGAAATAGAAATTTTCAGAGATCCAATAAGAGCAATGACATTGAATCAGTAATGAAAAGACTGTTGGCAAAGAAAACCCCAGGGATTGACCACTTCGCTGCCAAGTTGTACCAGAGGTTAAAAGAACTAATACCAATCCAAAAAAACTGAGGCAGGGCATATTCCATAAACTGTCTTTACAAGGCCAGGATTACCCCAGTGTGAAACCCACACAAGGACACTACAAGAAAAGAAAGCTACAGATCAAAACCTCTACCAGATGCAAATAACCTCGACAAAGTCTAACGAAACAGTGTCAACAGCACATTAAAAGGATCCTTGACTCTAATCAAGTGAGAAGTATCCCTGAAATGTAAGGATGATTCAACATTCACTAATCAATAAATGAGTTATACCACATTAACAGAAATAAGGACAAAAAACATACCATCATTCTGATAGGTCAAAAAATTATCTGAATGCAAACTGATAATTTCATGCCAATTTATTTGTTCTACATGTGACCAGTTGACATTTGTATCTATTCCAGGTGAAGCGCACCCTAGAATGGACCATGAACAGTTTCACTGTTGCCCTCTTTGGTGTATTTATAATCATATTTGAAATTGCATCATTTCTATTGAGAACTGTAGAGATTCAATGGCCCCAGGTAGGTACAAAGGTTTACAATACTTCTTTTCACAAAGAATTGCCCTCTGAATCGGTTTGTTTAAGTGAGCAGAGACAAAATTGGTGTTGGAAAATATGGAGGTGATTGAAATTAGTAATTTACATTTGGCGTGGCCACAAATATGGATTCAAATCTCTTATCCTGTGTCCATGAAAACATTCAAGAAATCAAATACAGAGCATCATGCAAAATAAAATAACTGATCTCTAGAATATTGAGACAAGCGAAAGATGTCAGTAAAGACATAAAAAACTTAAGCAGATCACTTTGAAAGAAGTAAAGATCAGAAGTAAGCAGGCTCACGACTCAATGTACCAGGTACAATCCAGTTATCACGTCTCCCCAATACCATTTACCATTTCCAGAATTTAAAATGTATCCAATAATTATTTATTAAATGATTAACCACCCTGTGCTAATATTCCCAGATTAGCACATAAAATGCTCCTGATGCTCAGTAATCAGAAAACACATAATATGCAGATAAGTCCCATGAACTGCAGTATTCCCTAAGTTCATCTTTTCTTGATATGTCACTAACCATCTGATTTTATTATTTGTTTTTAAATTTTTTTCAGTTGTTGATGGACCTTTATTTTATTCATTTATTTTATGTGGTGCTGAGGTTCGAACCCAGTACCTCACACATGCTAGGCATACCCTCTACCACTGAGCAACAACCCCAGCCCACCATCTGATTTTAAACAGAATGCTGTATACTGGGTATGAAGTTGAAATGGAAGAAAGATGAGCACATGGGTCATGGGTGAAATCTGCATGGGGTTCCCAGGTCCCTAAGGAACTGATGAAATTAGGACAGAGAAAGGGAGCCCAGTTCTTTTTCGACAAACTCTAAGGACAACAGGCTAGGTGGAGCACTTATTTGCAGTGTGGGGTTTTTGCTATTACAGCCTTATTGGGCTTTTTGTCACCCTAAGACTGCACCTAATATTTTATGCCACTAGATGTACTGTGTGCCTTGTGGAGAAGGAAGTTCTTAAGAACTCTGAGGCCTATCCAGTCTTCACACCTCTTTTCCAGATCCTGCTTATGCTTTATTGATGGGACTGCTGAGTGGTGTGTGGAGGTTTTGGCTTTGCAGGTTATAGGAAGAAATAAGAACCCTTGAAATACTTACTGACCGGTTAGCTGATAGGTCTTGAAGGATGTCATTCACATACTCACAAACACAAATACACAGAGTGAAGGCTCAAGAAATCTCAGCACACTCCAAGATCAGCCTGCCACACTCCTTGGAAGTTCATTTTGTCACACATTGTGATGGAATTTTATTGAGAAAATTTAATGGCAAGAATGTTTTGAGGCAAGATGCCTTTTCTTGCCTAGAGCTAATAGGAAGGTGTGGTAAGAACTGAAGCTCTGTATGCAAAGTGGATAAAAGATGGTGTAATATCAGCAATTTTGTAGGGTGTATTCTAGCTTTAGTTCCTAAAAGTCTTTTATCTTGACCAATATTGTAATGTGTCATACTAGAAGTTCATTGCTGGCATTGTCTATTGTCCATGCATAATAGATTCATTCCCAAATGTCAGCAGTCCCAGGCTTTGTACTTGTGTTATGGTTTGGAGATGAAGTATCCCCATGTGTGAGACAATGCAAGAAAGTTCAGAGGAGAAATGATTGTGTTGTAAGACTCTTAACCCAATCAGTGATTTAATCCTCTGATAGGGATTAACTGAGTCCTAACTGAAGTGGTAGGTGTGACTGGAGGAGATTGGAATTGGGGTGTGGCTTTTGGTATATAATTTGCTTCTGGAGAGTGAAGACTCTCTGTCTCTGCTTCCTGATGATGTGAGCTGCTTCCCTCTGCCACACTCTTCCGCCATGATGTTCTGCCTCACCTCAAGTCCCAAGGAATGGAGCCAGCCTTCTATGAATTGAGAACTCTGAAACTGTGAGCCCTCAAATAAACTCTTCCTCCTCTATAGTTGTGCTGGCCAGGTCATTTCATCATCAGTGGAAAAGCTGATTAAACAAAATGTATGTTCAGAGCTCTTGTGGCAGACTCAGCAAAC
Organism: Glaucomys volans; assembly: GCA_020662805.1. Lineage (NCBI taxonomy): Eukaryota > Metazoa > Chordata > Mammalia > Rodentia > Sciuridae > Glaucomys > Glaucomys volans. The sequence goes on along the minus strand of JAJEJO010005143.1, from coordinate 155,645 downwards.
TTGGAGGCTAGGAACAACCACAACCCTTTCCTGACCGTAGACCAGTTTGCAAATTCCAGGGTCTTATTTCCTTCCCTTCCAGAAGGTTTCTTGCTAAAAACTTGCCTACATTGTCCCCCAACAACCAAAAGCTACGAGAATGGGCTGCCCTTCTCAGGCACACTGTCCCTGTTCTCGCAAGGACACTCAGGTGTTCAGGAAAGAGTCAGCAAAGATCTGCTGCAGGTAACTTTCAGAATCAAACAAATGGCCAGCAGCTTCGAGCACGTATATCAGAATTCCAGTATTTTGCACCATAACTCATGGAAACATTGTCACTAGACTCTTTTGGTGAAAAGTATGTCCCCAAACCGACCTTAAGGAAATAGTAAACATTCTAAAAAAAAAAAAATCTGGATTCAAGGATCACAACTTCTTCATCACCTTGCCAGAAAAATTGTTGGTAAGAATAATTAAAACAACTAAAGAAATTGACAAAGAAAATGCATTAAACTCTGAGTTAAAAAACAACGAAATTGAGGGACATTCATCCAAATCGATCCTTTGTGTTTTAAAATAAATGGTATTGTGTATTCTTAATGGTAATAATTATGTCACATGAGCACTTTTCTATAGAGGCAACTGACTGGGATATTTAAGGAATGTCATTAGCATTTAGGAGATGCTTGTCCTCTGCTCTAAGATCGTCCAAAAGGCATTGCATTGATTAAAGTATCATTGAAGACCCCAAGCCCACACACAACTCCTTTTAGAGCTTTGTTATCTGCCAGAAAATCAATTCTTCTCGCCTTCATGTTCCAATGAAAGATTCTCTTAAGGATCACTAATTATAATAAATTCACCTGGTGCAATCTGTAGTTTGTTTCAGTTTGCAGAGAACGAAGACAGGCCACTGACAGCCTTCCTGAATGTTGATACTAACAGATTGAGGTAGAGAGAGGCACATGAAAAACAATTTGGCAGTATTTACCACCCGCCAGTTTTCTTGAAATCCATTTTAATCATCCAAAAACCAAAGACTTGCATGAACCATACATGTGGAGCAACCTTAAATGATTTATGATATTTTCACTTAAAATGTGTAAGTATTCGTTATTATAAGATTCCACATCATCTAAAATAAGGCTTAGGGTATGGTTTCAAATGAAAAATGAGATGTACCACTTACAACCAGAAAAATAGTCTAGAAAAACACATATAAGAAAACACAAATCACAACTTGGAAGTCAGTCTGAACAAGGAGAGAGGGTATACCCAAGAGGGTGGAGGAAGAGAAAAGGACTGGAACCAAGTCCTAAGCAACCTCATCCTCAGTTACACTGATTTTATTATTCTAACCTCTCCAAGGTTCATTTCCTTCTCCTCTGAGACCCTTTCAAGCACAAAGCAGTTGCTGAGTAGATTCAATGAAGTACTGCATACAAAACATTTAGCACAAATGCCTTGCCATCTAGTAAATACTCAACAAATATGATATTACAATTACTATCGGAAACACAGGCAAAACCATCACCATTTTATTAAGGTGATGGTACCAGTGTAATAAGTAAGTTTTCCTATTTTCTAAATTGTCTGCAATTTTATATTACTCTTACGTTACTTAAAATTTTAGAGATGTGAAGATCTCTGAGGAATATAGGTTTTCTCCTTATATTTAGCTAAGTGGAATGATGCTTTCAACCTATTTGTGGATATTCTGTATTGTGGAGATAGTCCTGGCAAATGTCGTGGTTAAATGGCTGAACGAAGCATTTGGTCAAAACATGTCTGGCTCAACGCACAATGTGAGTATCATTTCCCCACTAATTAGGAATTGCTCTTATGAACCCAGGATAAAGGATTCAGGTTTCAATAGGAAGTTTTTGTAGTAAGTGTTACCCCTAAATCCTAAAAGTAAGCTGGAAATACCTGGACTGAATTTTTCTATATATAAATGATGCTGGGCACAGGCATCCCACTCCTGTAATTCCAGTGGTTCAGGAGGCTGGGGCAGGAGGATCTCTAGTCAAAGCCAGTCTCAGCAACTTAGCAAGACCCTAAGAAATTTAGGGAGACCCTATCTCTAAATAAAACATCTTTTTAAATGGTTTAACTCAGTGGTTCAGCACCCCTGGGCTCAATCTTTGGTATTAAAAATAAATAAATAAAATAAACAATTCCCCCAGATAGAATCTGAGGATTAAAAAGGTTATGTACCCACATATTCATGAGAAAATATAGTAGAAGATAATCATTTTCTGGCTCAGACTTATTATATTTGAAGGCCAATGGAGGTAAGTCCACTGAGGTCTGTACTTCTAATTATCAAGTAAAGTTTAGATCCCTGTTACCTGGCAGCCTTGGAGTAGAAGGAAAAGAAAGCATGTTGGGAGGCAAGAGGGAATGGGTCCTATTATCAGACACAGCTGGTCCTGGATGAAACCAGGGGTTCACAAAGAATTGACCTCTCCACTCCAGCCATCGCCTGAGAACAGGGTGATGGCAGCCGTGGCGTTCAGTCACAGTCACAAACTGACAGTGGGTCAGCTTCTGATCTGCAGGAGAGAGAATTAAAGATCCCAAATTGTACAAGGAAACCAGGGAAATGCAAGGCAGTCTGAGGTGGAGTGTGGAGCTCCAAAGGCAGGCTGGCCCCTGTGGGAGGGAGCAGCCAAGGGCAAATGGAATGCTGGGAAAGAGGAGAAGCTGTCAACCATGAAATCATGATTTGTGCAGGGTACACATGGCACTGGATGGAACACAGGCTTGTTTAGCTACTGCGAAATCACAAACTAATTTCCATTTATTATAAACTCATCACCCAGTAACAAGCACATCATCGCATTCCTAACAGTTCAAGTTCTGTTACTTTGACTTGAAAACTAAATATCAATGTTTACTCTGGATTTTTAGTGGCTGTAAAAAACATAGTTGCTAGTTTCTTTTCTTTCTCCTTTCTTTCCCTCCCTCCCTGCCTGCCTCCCTCCCTCCCTCCCTCCTTTCTCTCTCTCTCTCTCTCTCTCCCTTCCCCCCTCCTCTCCTCTCCTCTCCTCTCCTCTCCTCTCCTCTCCTCTCCTCTCTCTTTCTACCAGGGATTTAACCCAGAAGGTGTTCTTTCCTGGCCAGGGAACAGGGATGTCTTCAATGTGGGAGAATGTTCCCATTAACGTCCCTTCCAGAATAACCACTTTAATATTGTTAAGATATAAACTGAAAAGAGTAGGGAAGAGAAGGTGCTGGTAAAGGTCATGTTTATTCTAACACACCTGTGTCTTTTCTCTGGCTTGCACATGCTGTGTCTCTGAATCACCTAACCAGATCAGAATCTTAGATGGTGGGGAAGAATTTGAAAGTCAATTAGTAGAATAATTCAATGACATAGAATAAGACCACTTTTCAGATGCTGTTAATGATCAGCTTACTAATTCTTTAATAGCCTCAGGTTCATGGCTCAGGGGAGAGTCCTTTAGATGCATATTAAAGAACAAAAATCATCATGACCTTGGTCCAGGATGAAAATGTTTAACTGGTGAATGAAGGAAGAGCACTGTTGTTCTGCCCAAGATACTTTCTAAAAAACATGCATCGGTGAATGAACTTTGTCCCAAATGTTCCTTTTCCCCCATTCTATAAATAAAAATTAGAATGGCTGACTCTGGTTATATTTTCTGTATGGGGAATGCTGAGTTTAAAGCTCTAGCTTAGATCTGGTTGTTCTGAGTTAAGGAATTATTTCACCCAAGAAAACTTCCAGAAATGGAAACAGTTCTCTAAAGTAGGCATAAAAATAACCACGATGGAGGCAGAAAGGAAACATAATGTTACAGAGTAATACCTCAAATGCTAATTCAGGGAAATCAATATATTATTAAGAATAAAATTAGGGGCTCAGTGGTAGAGTGCTTGCCTAGCATGTGTGAGGCACTGGGTTCAATTCTCAGCACCACATATAAATAAATGAATAAAATAAAGGTCTAACAATATCTTATAAATTTTTTAAAAATGAATAAAATTAGCATAAAGTATAAGCATTCCTGCCTGGGTAGTCTCCTCGTGTCTCTAATGGTGCTGAATGTACACTATTTCTGAGTAATTTCTGCTTGATGAACAGTTGAAATTGGCATTACTTACAATTAGGAAAAAGGCAGACTTCAATTATCCTCATTCTTACCAAGTTGACACTGCATGAATTAATGCTTACCAGATCAACACCAAACCTTCCCTTAACAACTGTGTGACCTTTAGCTTTCTAGAAGGTCCAGTTCCCAAAGACTTTTAGCATCCCTTCCTCCTAGCCACAAACAATGGTACTAAATGACTTCTTTACAATAAGAATTTTATGAAGTGGTTTATTGATTTTATCTCATTATATTTGCTAAATCCCTACCCAATTTTCTTGAAATATTTGCTTTTATCTGTACAATCCATCTTTTTTTTTTCATGGTACAAAGTTTTAATTCAGAGACTTTAATTGAAAATGCAGCAAGAATGTAAAAGATTTACATAGAAAAAATTTTGCATATTGGCAAGACATTAATTACAAAACCAGATGGTCATGATGGAAAAATCAACCAAGAGGCCTTTGTTTTTTCTTTTGTTTCTTAGCATGAAACATTTTTTTACTTTAGCCGTTTCAATGTTCTGTTAATTATAAGCAATGCCACCTTTCTATTCAAATTAAAGAGTGATTATCTGGTTATTTTAGAATAAATAGAAAAAACCCACACAGAAATCGTCATTACAGGAACCTGGAATATGAAAGCATTTTTGCGATAGAAGCTTCATGACCAAGACACTAGTTCCCTCTCTCCAGAGGCTAGTCTAATGAGACCATATTTCTTGGTTCCTATTGACTGTGACCGTTTGCAACAGTCTGAAATTAGCTCAGGAAGGAGAGTTTACTGTCAGGATACCAGAGTTTTTCACTCTCAGAGATCCCATGTATTCTCGGGCTGGAAAGTTCATCTGATGAAACATCTCTCCATCGCATCCTCTTAGGACACAAAGTACCTCCTTTCTGCCTCTTACGCCCAGCAAAATTTACCTTCAGATTTGATGGTGAAAGAAAATTCTTCCGTGACAAACGAAAGCTGAAAGAATGCACAAATAGAAAGCCAGCACTACAGATCATTCTCAACAAAATATTTCACGAGGAGGAAGTGAGAAACAACAATATAAATCAGCAAAGGGAGGAACGACTCTAAAGGAAAAGCCAGTCAAAGGAAAAACAAAATCAAGGTAAAAAACCAAAAATAAACCAAAAGGACCAGGAATACAAATCATATCTCAATAATAACCCTGAATGTTAATGGCCTAAACTCTTTAATGAAAAGACACAGACTGGCAGATTAGATTAAAAAGAAAGACCCAACAATATGCTGTCTTCAAGAGACTCATTGCATAAAAAAAGACATCTACAATCCATTCTTTATATACATTTTTTATTTTATTCTTACAGACTGCATTTTGATTCATTGTACACAAATGGGGTGCAACTTTTCATTTTGATGGTGGTAAACAATGTAGATTCTCCCCATTCGTGTAATCATACATGCACATAGGGTAATAATGTGCCCTGTCTGAGTCCACTGTCTTTTGTACACTCCATTCTTAATTATCTCCCCTGATAAAGAATCATTCCCTTGGGTTCAATGTACGTTTTTTTAACCACTTTCCATGATTGACATACAAAAGGCTATATGTATTATATGTATTTCTTCATCAGTATTTCATGTGTTCAGTATACCTCTTACACTCCTTGATTAAATTTATGCTAAGTATTTTTATTTCTTAAACTTCTCATTTTTCTGTGTATGGTTTCCCCAGTTTCACTGAATTGTCTGTTCTTTTGTAGATCATTGATATGCTTTAAGGTGATTATTTTTAATTCTTAATCCATTTCTTTGGGGTCAGCCACAGGAGCTTCAGTTTGTTCCCTTAGTGATGTTCTTGATTTTTTGTGATACTTGAGGATTGTCAGTCTGCCTTTGCCTTTGAAGAAGCTGTGACCTCCTTTAGTCTTTCCTGACTTCAGCAGAGAAAGACCCCAGCAGTGAACCCAGCTAGAGATCCTAGGGGTCTCTCACACCTTTTCTGTGAATGTCACACTCTATTTCTCTTGTTCCTTCCTAGGAGACAAGTTTTAGAATTGCATGCCTTCTCTTAAACCCACAAACTCAAGCCTCATACTGCAAGTCTCCCATTTATTTTCCCCAAGTCAGTGTCCTCAGATGTTCAAGGCTGTACATCTTCTTCCAAAGTACAGTCAAGCCAGTTAAGATCCACGCCTGCTATTGAGATCCAAGTGCTGTCTGCAGGATCTCACTCTGGGCTGCACTCAGAGACGTGTGGGCACTTGCCATGGTGAGGTCTCTGGGGTGCCTGGGCATGTATCAGCAGTTTGAGGAACCCTCAGGTGATGCACCTGCAAAATTCACAGGCAACCCTCTAGGTGGAGTGTGCAAGCTGGTTAGCAGAATCTGCCACCAACTCTTGAGACCCACAGAGCAGTTCTGTGCATTCACCTTTCTTCTGCTCCTACCTGTCCCCAAACAATTCAGCCCTGCCAATCCTCTCAGTATTCCGGGTGAGGGAAAAACAGAAGTGGCCCTCCTGGGCAGCATCTCACAAGGCTGAGAACACTAATGTCCACTTGCTTCTCACTTCTCTCTGTGGAAGAAATCACCAGCCAGAGGGGACTCTCACCAAAGACCCATTCTGCCTTGGGGTAGAGGAACCGCAGGTAGAGTAAATCTGATCTGCTCACCTTTTCGGTGCATCTGTTCTTGCGTTTTTCACTTCACTTGTTTAAATCTCAGCCAAGCTCTGGGGGTTGCACAGAGAGTTCCCAACCATGGGTCTTTGTCTCATGTCTCTTTGGAGGGATAAGAGCCATTCCTATTCCATCATCTTGTCTTATCAAATGCATATGCATGCATTTGCTTGTTTTTGATGCACAATATTATTCTGTTTACACATATTTAAATCTTGGGAATGGTATCATATACATGTGCACCTGTGTGTCTTTGCATGAACACATTTCTCTTAGTTACTCAGCACCATATTTTTAAAATATATCCAGGTTTTCAACAATACACCTAATTGTTACTCTAAACATTGCGTAATGTCCCATTAAATGCACCTGTATTTACCCTTTCAGTGATGGACACCTAGAGGGCTTCCAAACCCCTGCGCCTTGAACAACCCTGCAAAGAATATTTGCACATACATCCCTTAGGAAAATTGTCCAAACGTAATTGTGGATTAAATGATTTACATATATTCAATCGACTTAAATAGTGACCCAGAGTTCTTCCAGAAAGGCTGCTACAATATACATTGAGCAAAGCATGAGCAATTCCACATCCTTCATCAGTTAGAGCTATCCGATATCCAACTTCTAGGTATAAAGCATTGTATCTCATTACTTTTCTACTTGAATTTCTCTAATTAGCAATAATTTTTATTATCTCTTTATGTGATTGCTAACTTTTTAGTTTTTCTCCTTTTTTTTTTAAACTGAGGATTGGACCAGGGTGCTTTAACCAATAAGCCACATCCCCAGAATGTTTTATGTTTTATTTTGAACTAGGGTCTTGCTAAATTGCTTAGGGCCTCACTAAGTTGCTGAGGCTGGCTTTGAACTTGTGATCCTCCTGGGCTCCTGGGATCACATGTGTGAGCCACTGAGGCCGCTAGTTTTTCTCTTTTATAATGCAAACAAATTCAATTATTTTCCATATAGTTACTATTTTTTAATTTTGTTTCCATACTTTAATATACATGAAATTCTCTTATATTTTATTAATTCAGAGTTTTACCTTTTACAATTAGAGATTCAATCCATCTAGTATTACCTTGTTTGTGATGATGGATAGAAGTCTAAGTTTATTATCTCTATTCAGCAAATTGTTTTTCCAACAATAGCTGCTAAACAATCCATCCCTTGCCATTGATTTTTATTGTTCTCTTTATCACAGGTTAAACTTCCACATACACACCTTAGTGACTTAGAGAGCAAGCCTACCCTTCTTTATTCTCCTTCCCTTTCTTTTAAGTTTAACAGGACTCATGAACTTTTGTTTATTAAAATTTTTAGAGCTAATTTAGCAAGTTTCTCAAAAAAACTGACCAATTTTTCATGAAATTAACATATTATTTTTGGAAGAATTGACATTTTTATAATATTGAGTCATCACATCCAGGAGCAAGAAGAACATGCTCTTGAAAATAAAATTGATCAGAAAAAAGATGTCAAGAGACCATGAACAGAATTTGCAAGAAATATGGGATAATATACATGAATGGTGTGAATCTACATCTTGCACAACTATAGAAATGAAAAGTTGCACCCCATTTGTGTACAGTTCATCAAAATGCAGTCTGTAAAAAGAAAAAAGAAAAAGAGACTCATGGGGATAGAGGAAGGCCCTGAGGTACAAACTAAAGAAATGCACAAGCTTTTCAATGAGGTACAAACTAAAGAAATGCACAAGCTTTTCAATGAAATAACATCTGACAGCTTTTTGGCAAAAACCATTGCCTTTTCAAAATAAATTATTGTATCCATATCACTTTACCTCTCTGCTTCCAAAATTTCAGTAATTATCATTATTTTAGCATCAGCCAGTTTGATAATAAATAATAGCAGTCACAGTGGGCACCTTTGGTTTCTCCCAATCACAAAGAGAATGATTCTCAAGTGTTCCCATATTATGATCTGAAGTCTGTGCATCCCCCCCAAAAATATTCATATGTCCAAACGTACTCCCTGGTGCAATGGTGCTATGATGTAGTCTGAGCATCCCCCAAATGTTGAAATTATATCTCTATTGTGAGTTATTAAGAGGATGACTGACAGCCTGACTGGGGTGTTTAGAGTCTTTGAAAATTGATTAGTATTAGATAAAGTCCTTCAGAAGGAGTCCCTGTGATTCAATCCTGGCGGCTTCAAAAGAAGGAGAGAGATTAGTGACACACACAGATATGTGGGTGCTCCCTGTCTCCAGGACTCTACCAGCAAGAAGTCCATCAGCAGGTGCAGCCCATCAGCCTGGCACCTCCACAACCGTAAGCTAAAAGAGATCTTTCCCTCTATAACTACCCAGTCTGTGGCTCTGTCTTATTGGCCACAGGAAACAGATGACAACTCATGGCATTAGGAAGTGGGTCCTTTAAGAGGGATTAGGTGGTGAGGGTGGAACCTTATGAATGACTTTAGGGTCCTTACAAGAAAAGGCCACAAAGTCAGCTCTGTCTCTTGCCGCTGAGCAAGGACACAATGAGAAGCTGGCAGTAGTCTGCAGCCTGAAGGGGGTCCCTGACCAGAGCCCCTCCTGATCTCAGGCTTCCGGCCTCCAGAAAGGTGAGAAATAGATTTCAGTTGTTTTACTTCTTCAAAGTAAATTTAATTTTAAAGTGATAGTGCTAGATTTTGATCGTAAGAGCGGCGTTGATCTTCCAAGTTCGACAGCATAAATATGCAAGGTAAAAATAAAGAAACTGAGAACCAAGGAGATTAAGCAGAACGTTGTCCCACCACGTCTTGGCAAAGATTCTGGGTGTCAGGGAGCTTCCCACACCGATGGTCCTTCCAAGCACCTCTGCGCTCCGTGGTGGGTCCGCACAGCCTCGGCCCCTGGGTGTGCGCAGGTGCGAGGACAGAGCTGACCCCCAGGGAAGGCCGGCCTCTCTGCCAGCCCAGGCCCACAGCCAATCCTGGAAATGAGCATCCCGGTGACGACTGGTACCCGCGCGGGTCCCTCGCCGGTTCTGGGTGGCCGCGCTCTTGGCCACAACCGCAGCGTTAGACCTCGCGATCCAGATGAAGAGGAACCACCGGGAAGCCGCGCCCACCCAGCTCTGGCTCCGCAGGCTGCAGGCTGCGAGGCTTCGGGCCGGGACTGAGGGCTGCCTGCAGAACCACGTCCCTCCGACCCTGCGCTCAGGACGTGGTGTGAGTGTAGAATTTCCGGACCAGGTTGTCACTGGGACTCAGACCAGGTCACGTTACTGTCAAGAGTTGCCAGTTCCTGTCTCCTGAGACGCGGGTCCTGTGTTCTCCCATCCCTAGGACCATCTCACTGCTTGATTATGGTTGAACAGAGAGGATCCTCGCTCATCCTTCGCAGCTCAGCATGATTCAGGCATCTTAGTGCCTTGCTCAGCATTACCTGAGAGAATCTTCTAAGTAAGTAAACGCGGTGGGAAAGGTGGGTTTAGGGATGCCCACTGTTATAAACCAAGGCCAGCGGTTCTCAGCACCCGCCTGATTCAAGTTGCTGTTTTAAACCACTGTTTTCTCTTTTCTTTCTGATGCTTCGGGTCACTGCAGGATGTCCTCCTGAGCCAGGAGGTTGGCTATTTAGTAAGATCACTGGTCATCACCTTGAGATGTTTCTTCAGGGTTTCTGAAGTGATTTTTTTTTTTTAAAGTCACATAGCCTAGATTTTAAGTCATTTCACTCCAGACATACCATGCTAATTTGATGGAAAGTTATTTGGAGTTTCAGCTTGCTCTTTAGGATAGTAGTGATAATACAACCGTGGCTGCATTTAACAGACATTTTCTAACTTCCTTCTCTGTGAATACTAACTGCATGAGTGGATGAGCCCTTGTCCTTTGAACCTGTAACCTCAAATACCCTGTAATGAAAGCCAGTCTGGTTATGCTTGCAGACTCAGGGAACAGAGAAACTTTGGCATGTTTATATTATGTATTCAAAAATTGTGGACATCTAAAATTGTGCCCTACACGATACTTAGAGACTACAGTTAAAAAGGTCAATATGATCCAAGCAGACAAGAAAACATGACCTGCTGGTGGGACTGAAACTGATTAGAAATGACTGGAGTGTTATTTAGGTTACACTGGAAAGGAAGCCAGAGGGCACATCCCGGAAGGCTCGTGTTCCTTTAGACACCATTCTGAGTACAGTGGGGAGCCTTCTAAGTGATAGGATGCCCATAATGTGGAAATGGACTGAAGGGGCAAGGAAAAGAATCATGAGATCTCAGAAGACCACCAGAGGGCTTCATGATAATCCAAGACAACAGCAACAACCAGAAGTCCCACATCCACTCAGAATTGTTTCCCCATTCTACCCCTGGATCCACCACTTCTGTAGCTTTTAGCTGCTGCCTGTTTGAGTCAGTTAGTTGATTTTGTTGGGTTGGGCTAGCTTTCAGGGAAGAAGGGTAAAGTAGAGGAAGAGGGGGGAAACAGGGAGTGTATCCAAGCTTAACAATGTACCATTGAGGACCCTGAGGATATTCCCGACTACACTGGGATCCAGAGAACCTGCAGAGGCAGCTCTGGAGTGACTCTGGGAAGGTGGGGTGTTGGCTTCGGTACCTAGAAAATAGAGTCCACTAGGATGCATCCTCAGGGACATCCCTGAGTCTGGGTGACCATGGAGGAACAACTTAGGTCACTCCAGTCCAAGGGAGAGAATCATCCAAGGTGATTACACGAGCACCTGGGGACTGTCAATGCTGCTGGCTGGGTCCCTGGGCCTGGCAGCCATAGCAGTAGCAGTCCATGGCTCTGATTGGCTCTGGGGAGCAGGAAAGGAAAGGGCAGTGTCTCAGGCACCTAGAGACAGCAAAAGCCATTGGTTTTCTCAGCAGCAAAAGCTGCTCATCTCCTCTGTAGAACAAGCTTCTGAGGTCCACGGTCACAGACGCTGGGTGACCTTAGTGGTGACAGCTGTCTTCAGCAGGGAGGTCCACTGAAGTCCTGTGCTGGGAGGATCTCTGTGGGTCACTGTGATTCCACCATGTGGCTGACACTTACAGTGCCTGCCCCCTTCCTTTTATTCCATATCTCCAGACTAGCTTACCAGTCCCCACAGAGATCGGAGTGGGATGGAACTGAGGCTGGTCATTCCATCAGTGTCCTGAACAGATACGGAAGCTGGTTGTACACTGTGGTCTCTGAGAGGTGGCTGTGTGAGCCAGGAAGTTCCCTCTCTGCTGAGAGAAACCAGCTTGGGGGCAGGGGTGACGACTCTCACTCCTTTTGTGCACTTCTCACTGTTTTTTATTCTTTCCACTATATTAATGAGGTTCCTTAAATGGACTTCTATGCTCTCCCAGAAAAATGAAGGCCTTATGAATATTCATTCATTATTCATAAGCAGGTACAACGTGGAAAACATTTAAATCCGTCATGTGTTACTGAACCAAAGTTTTTGGTAAATTTCACTCACTCTTACATACTGAACCATGGTGAGAGCTAAAAGCTTAATATCCTGATTTGTCCTACAGGATAGCCAACAGTTTCATGATTTAGGAGTCATATTATTTTATTATGATTTTTTGAGCTCAGTGTTGACATTGATATTTTTCTGAATGATGTTTTCAACACCATTTGAAAGCTTTGGGAATCAGTTTATGTCGCATACTTGATGGTGTCTCTGAGTTCAATCTACAATTACAAGGTAAAGTAATACTTATATGTGAAACTTACAATGTAATAATCATTGTGATGATAATTAACCTTTTAATAACAAGTAACACCAAGATGCTCTATATTCTTCCCATCTGGTAAGAAATTTAAAAGAAAAAATGCAAGATTAACATTTCCCCATTTTCAGTGGACACATTTATTGAGCTCAAAGTACAATGTTAGTGGTAGTTTTTCAACTCTGAGGCAAACACCAAAGAAAATTTCCATGTTTCAAAATCCAAAGTGTATCACCAAGAAACTTCAATTAGAAGTGATCAATGTGCAGTGTAACAACATGCCAAAAGGCAAATATCGAAAAAGCAATGTAATTTTATGAATGTCTTCCAAGTGATAGATATGCGTGTGTTAAAATCATAGGCCCACAAATTGATATCAGTGTTTGAGAATATCTGTGTGGAAAAGTAAAGCATTTCAATGATAAAATACAAAAAAATAAATAAATAAATAATGAAGGCTTTTAGCTTTGCCTGCCCATCATTGCCTGTAAACCCCTTTATCCCACCGTTAAGATATACTGACCTGGCTAATGTGAATAATTGGAAAAGAGGATGCCCTCCAAGCTTCCATTGCAATGTGTAGAATCGCGTATGGCTTGCATTGACTGAGTGAAGGCAGACAGTGTGAGCAGCTCTCTTCTGCAGGACACTTGGCATCATCTTCAAATGCAATGCCAGACCTTGTACACATATGGGGTACAGATTTTCATTTCTATGGTTGTGCATCATGTACATTCACATCATTCTTATTCATTGCACATGCACATAGGGTAATGATGTCTATCTCATTCCACCATTTTCCATACCCCCCTCCCCCTCTCATTTCCCTCTACATAATCTAAAGATCCTCCATTCCTCTCTCACCCGCCCCACCAGACCTATTCTTAAATTAGTGATTGTTGATAATTGAAATTCAGCCTCGGTGGCTGCCCTCCCCCTTCTACCTGCAAAATGCGTGAAACCCACAGTGCCCACAGGTTCTTCGATACCCCTTATGCTGGGGGGAATTGCTAGTGGACCTTGTAGCCCACTCACAACTTTTTATTCCCTCTCTCATGCTTCTACATCTAAATGCCTACCTAGCCACACACCGATCTGGGCTTTAAACTTGGATGTGCACTTAAAGGCAGTAACAGAATACCCATGCACATGTTTTCCCTCCCCTACCACTTCACACCAACGAAAAATGAGACGGAGAGCTAACATGGTCACAGGTGATAGGTGTTACAGCCCCCTCTGTTAACACCAGACTTCCTCTTTTGTGTATCATAATGAAGTTATGTGCATTCATAAACAAACCACTCTAAACTGTTGTGATTTTTGCTATTTTATTTTGGGGCTGTGTTGCGACAAGGCCGCCTACAGGAGCCCCATTAGCTTGGTTTCTGTGTCTCTTGTGCACCTTCTCCAACATTCTCAACCACAGCCTTGCTTTCTTTTAAGAAGAGGATTTCTATACATATCACTGATTTTCTACACCACCTACCCACTTGATTTGTTCTGGAAGAAAAGACAGTGACTCATGTAGGGACCCTAGAGTTGTACATGAGACTTAATAATGAGCAAAACAGCTACTTAGGTTGGGTGAATCTGGGGAACCCAGCTAGAAAAGATATTATTTTTAGAGAGTTGAGTTCACACCATTTCTTGGGGCTGAAGGTTCTGTTGATTAGTAAACCTCTCTGCTTTTATTGACCACATCCAAATTGGTAGAGTGCAACTATAATGCTCAGAAGGGAGTCCCTCTTCGATGGTCTTTACCCCTGCCCCAGACATGAACAGTATCTTCTGCAAGGTTGCAGCTCCTTGTCTCAACTATCATCCCACCAGTAGGACCTTTTGCCCAAAACCTTTTTATTGCAGCTCCATCTTGCAGGGGAAGTTTATTCCTGGCCTTTTCTCATGTGAAGATCACTCTCTCTATAAGACTTCTCCCCAGATTTCTCTTCAGCTGCACACCAAAGCAACAGCAAGCCACCAGATCTGCTGGCAAACAGACACCAACAGGGGAGTTAAAGCAAGGCACATTCTTGAAGGACACATTCTCAAAGGGTAATTCTTCTATCCTCCCACAGCTTGGCCAACCCAGTATTCCCCAGTGTCGTCCTCTCTGCCCATCCTCCTCCTACATTGCCCAGGGTGTTGGCTAGTGCTCACATGTTAGTCAGTGTTGCTGATGTAACAACCACAAAATTTCAGGAGTGCAGGGAACAACATTTAGTTTACCACTGGCTGGAGCTTGGCTCAGTGCCATGGGTAGACTGCAGGATTCCTCTGTGTCTTTTAGGGTTCACACTAAAGAACAGCAAGATGCTAAGATATTCCCATAACAGAGATGAATGAGCAAGAAAGCTGATAGAAACTTACAGTACCTTAAATGGCTTTGTCTCGGACGTGGCATGTGCCATTCAGCAGTCCAAGCATGTCACACTGTCAGCAAGGCACAGAGACACTCCTCCGTGAAGGCACAGGGCAACCTGTGAAGGTACAGAATCTCCAACTGGGAGAGGAGAAAGAATGCTTGGGTTTGATAAGTGATCACAACCACATTTCTGAGCCATCATCTACCAATAAGCCTTTGGAAAAACTACTAGCCATAACCTCTATGAACTTCAGATGCCAAACACTACCTCTTGAGGCCCAGCCTTTGTTCTGAAATACTATCACACTTCCCACTTGATAAACATCTCCTGACGCTAGTTGAGGAAGACAAGTGGTGGGGATTTATCTTAAAGATGCAGGTATGTCTGGGTCCTAAAAAAGCAATTAGAATCTGGGAAATGAAAGTCATCAGAATTTTTAGGGACGTTCTTTCCCTCCATCTCCCTACAGTGAGTACCCCTCCCCTCCTCTTTCCACAAGGCAGACTCTGGCAGTGCTACTTCTACTTGTTCAAGAAACAAGCCAAGAATACACCAAGACTGTATTGCTTGGTGCTAAATGCAGTTTCCTGGGAAGGGAAATACTATTGGTTCAACTAAAATTGGCTGTCCACCTGGTGTCCATCAGCTATGGCTAAATAGGGGGACATCACTTAGCACTCAGAAACCCACATCTGAGTGATCCCTGTGGACTTAGGGCAGCCAGGAACTCTGAGAAAAGGTGGAAATAATGGGACAAAGGTAACTACATCAAAAAGCATCTTCTGTCCCACTTAAAGGCCATGGGGAAAGAATAAAATCTAAGAGACAGCTCTTGGTTTTGCCAGGAAGTGACTAGCTCTTTAGCAGAGACCAATACCAGAAGGTTGATGTAAAAAGCTGCTTCCAAGTGATTATGAAATAGTGAAAAATCAGAGCCTTCCATTTCAATTGTCTTTCTCAAAAATAATTAGTATTACTTTTTCTCTGTGTTTCTCTACAGAAAAAGAGTCCATTCACCTTCTGTAATTCTTATACAATATCGTAGTTAACATGCCAAGAAAATATTTACTGAGAATGGAGACCAAAGCATTGGGGGTAAGGAATAAGTGCTATTTGGGTTAATAAATTATCAGTGTCACTTCTTACTAATAAGAAGAGAAGTATTGGCTATGTCCACAAAGAACTTCCCAAACAAAGGAAAATTGATGAAAGTGTTCTGAGGTGAAGACAATCACACTAGAGGTAATCAGACACATTATGGATCCACAAACCATTTCTGAATATTTCAACATTGTCACAACCTAACCAGGGTTCTAAGGAATATAATCTGAGGTTGCTGATGTTTGGGAGGTTCATTTTCTGCCTTTGCGAACAGTTTGAAGCAAAGCTTATAGGTCATAAATGAAGTAGTCAGATGATGGTCCCCAAAGCAGAAAGGCTAGAGACATTGAGTAGAGTGTTGTGAACACCCTCCCCTACATTCAACTCGAGGGAGTCACACGATGCATGAATGATCTCCCTCTCTCTTCTCAATAGCTGACGGCTGTTGTAGTATTCACTAATATTTTTAGGACTTGAATTACAATTAGATCTAAGCCAGGAGCATTAAAAGTTTCACCAGGAAAATTCCCAAACCTCAGAGCTGAAACTGAAGTCATCCAGTTCCATCCCAAATTGCCATTCTGCATCTACCAGATCAAGGCAGAAGTCACCAATAAATCCACAGCTTTGTGTTGCCTTAAAGTTGGAGAGAGGCAGATGACAACTTCATGGCCTTCTGTCATGGTTAGTTTTACCTGAAGGCTTGGCTGACATGAGGTGTCCAAATATTGGGCCAGAAATTATTCTGAGTATCTCTGTCGTGTGTTTGTGGTAAGAGTTACTTTCAACTCAGGGACTTTGAGAGAAGCAGATTGCCCTCTGTCATGCATGTGGGCCTTCTCGGAACAGCAGGAAGCTTGAATGGAATGAAAGGCTCATTTTTCTGGCTCTGTTGAGCAAGAGGAATCCTCCTGCAGACTGACTGTGCATTTCGTCAGCACCATTAACTCTCCTGGACCAGGAGGAGAACATTGGCCATCCTGGGCTCCAGCATGCCAGCATTTGAACTGGTACTGCACAATTGGCCATTGGCTCTCCTGGGTTTCCAGTCTGCCAACCCACACTGCAAATTTTAGGATTTCCAGTCCTCATAATAATATGAGTAAACTCCTTATAATAAATCATACACACACACACACACACACACACACACACACAACATATATACATATTCCTCCTATAGGTTCAGTTTCTCTCAAGAATACTGAATAATATAGATTTTGGTACCAACAATAGTTCTAGAGGAAAGCAATTTTAATCGTGTGTTTCATGACCTCATTCTGGGGTTTCTGGAATTGGCTATCTGATTAGAATTTAAAATGCTAATGAAAACTAAGCCTGGAGGATTGGGAATTTGAGCCCAGCCTGGGCAACATAGCAAGACAACCACCATCTCAAAGAGATAATTAATTAATTAATTAATTAATTAATTAGATAAAATGCTATTGACTTTATTTCTAGTAGTAAATGGAGCATTGATAATCCATGGTGTGATCTGTCAATACAGTTACACAAAATATCACACTTACAAGAAGAAAAGATCTGAGTGATAACATATATTATACTTTTTAACATTTTTATCAAACTAATGGATAAAATGAGATTGGCTGGCTTCTTCTAATGTCACTAGACAAAGTTGGAAAAGAAAAGGATGAGCTCAGGGATTTGAATTCCCAGCTCAAATTCTGAATACATGATATGAAAACTTCTAGATCTGTTCTGAAAAAGACCCTTACCTCCTGTAGACCCAGGACTGAGGTTGCTGAAAATCAAACTCAGAATCTCATCCTGCAAGGGAATGACTTATAATGCAAATTGAATCCTCAGCCTCACAGGCTATCTCCTATTAAAGTCAAGGCATTGATTATCCACCCATATCCCACAAGACCCATTCTTTCCTAATCAATGAGACTTGCAAGAGGGATATGTGAGAAGACTTTGAATCTGGGGACATCGAGTCCCTAAATTCTGATGAGCTTTCTTTTCCAGGAGAAGCAGTCTTTCCACTCCCTCCAAGGATTGGCCCTGCATTGCCTGAGGAAACTCTAATGGCCTCCCTGAAGCAGTTGTCTTGCAAGACCAAACTGTTTCTCCTCATGCTAATCCTATCATCCTTCTTTGCTTCTATACCTACTACAAGTCTTAGCAGACCCCTGAAAGTGAAATATATAGTGTGACCCATGAGGCAGTATGCTGTAAAGAACAACTTGAATTGGATTCTAATTTAAATAGAAGTTTAGGGGATATGTATGGGATCTGTGTGGATAATAAGGGTGTAGGATGATAGTTGAAAGAATAAATTTGAGTCAGAATGACTTTATTGCTTTGGGCCTACTAAGCATGTGCATTAAATATGATAGCTAGAGTGTTAGAAAGGGCTATCATAGGTTGGTTATTTGTTTGCTTTTTTTATTTTGGTTGGTTGGCTAAAACATGGACCAAAATATGGCCCATGATAAATGAGCTAGAAATGCCATACCTGTCTCAGTTAACTATAGAGGAGGAGTTGAAAGGTTTAGAGAGATTTAAATGCTAGAGTAGAGTTTTAATTTAAGACCTCGTCACCTGTCCTTGGAGGATCCAAAAGAAATACCTTTTGGCACAACTCTAAGAAATAAATTTGTCTGGGGGGGATGTGGAGCATTCTTCAAGAGCTCTGTGATCACTGCTTTTAAGAGGGCACACCTTATATGGGGAACTGTGGTCACAGAATTGGGAAACCTAAATGCAATGGGGGTAATTGGATTCCTGGGGTGGCAAGGAGATGACAGGAGTCAACTGTCAGCACTCAACTGCCAAAGGCAAAGCAGAAAGGTTACCATAATGGACAGCAGAGTCAAAACAGTCATCAGGATAGTCTAACATACGAAGATCTGTGGTGTTGGATAATTAATTAGTATTTCTAGAATTGAAATAGAAATCTAAGTTCTTACTTGATCTGGATAAGCAGAAAAATTCTAGGTCAAGTGAACTGAAGTCTGACATGGACTAGAAACAGAACCATGGCTTCTCA
>JAJEJO010005143.1:97415-131724 GCA_020662805.1 Glaucomys volans | reverse complement strand
GCCAAAGGCCCTAAGCTCCCCGCCGGAGTCAGCAATTCCAGAGGCTCCAAGCCGGACCACTCCAGACACCGCTGGCGGCCCCAGGAAGCTGGAAATGGACCCCCTCTGCCAGGGAAGCCGCCAAACTCAGAGCAGTTCCAACTCCCCGCCGGAGTCAGCGATCCCAGGGGCTCCGGGCCGACCTCTCCAGGTGCAGCTGAAGGCCCCAGGAAGCCGGAGATGGGCACTCTCCGCCAGGGAAGCTGCTGAAGTGGCGCGGAATAGTTCCCACTCCCCGCCAGAGACTTCGATCCCAGAGTTTCCTGGCCAGACCTCCCCAGACGCAGCTGGAGGCCCCAGGAAGCTGGAAACGGGCCTTCTCTGCCAGTTAAGCTGCCAAAATGGCGTGGAGTAGTTCCAACTCCCCGCCAGAGTCTGCGATCCCAGAGTTTCCCAGCCGGACCTCCCCGGACGCCGCTGGAGGCCCCAGGTAGCCTGAGTTGCTAGGTCTCTGCCTGGGAGGCCCTGGCTGGTGCCAGAGCCGTGGCCAGTGACTCCAAAGCTGCTGCTGGGGACCCGCACTCACTTGTTGGCTGGCGCAGACCCAGGTCGGTGGCTCCGAAGCAGCTGCAGGGTCCGGCGCTCCCAGATGGTAGCTGCCTGCGGCGGGGCCGAGCCCAGCCCGGCTGAGTTGGTTCTGGAGCGGCACCTGGGGACCCCTTATATGTGCTTTGAATATAAAATCTCATTGAGAGTCATATTCCTGCTGTTTGAATCCCGAGCAAGTAGGAATCCATGGAGCAAGTAGGAATGCAGCCTTCCTCTAGCCCGCCATGTTGGATCTCTAGCCCACCATCTTGGATCTCTCTATACCATTAATCTTTCTCTAAATCTTCCCACAGGGACCTATGGCCTTTCCCCAACATTACCATGCATAGGGGAAAAGGAAATAATTATACTTTTCAAAAAATACTGGAGACTGACTCTGAACAAAAGTTCAGGAAACCCTAAACATCACTGTGGTCCACCAGTAAGAGTAGGGGTTCAGTGGTCAGTGCAGCTTCAGTGCAAGTCTGATTCACACTAGGCCAAGTGGTTCTCAAAGCCCATCCTGTGGTTATTTCCTGGGTTCCAGAATCCTTCATTGGAGTAGTTGTACTGAGCAGTTGGACGAATCCCACACTATTTCCCTGACCTGTGCAGTAAGGGCAGTTATGGTGGGAAAAGCCAAGCAGAAGCCACCAGAAGTGCCTCCATCCAGAATAACTAAGTATTGTCAAATAACTAGTATTGTCAAAAGCAATACACCTTCCTGCACATAATCACTGCCACCATCAAGGACTTGAGAGCTGCAGGGAAAGTGATTCCTATCACATTCAAGTGGCCCATCTGGCCTATGCAGAAGACATGTGGATCCTGGTGAATAACAGTGGATTCTTGAAGACTTCACCAAGTGTTGATTCCAACTGCAGCTGCTGAACTAGAAGTGGTTTAACTGCTTGAGGAAATTAACACATCCCCTGCACCTAATTTGTAGCTATTAAGGGGTCAATTAACATTTATCCATCACTACTAATTAAGAACACCAGAAGTAGTTTGCTTTCAACTGACAAGACCAGTGGGACACCGTGTCATGTCACTGGTGTATCATCTCCCCAGCCCCATGTCATAATTTAGTTTGCAGAGATCTTGATCACTTTCTCTTCCACAAGGTATCACACAGGTCCATTTCATTGATGGCATTTTGCTGACTGAGCCTAGTAAGTAAGAAGTAGCAACTACTCAAAACTTACTATATGACATTTATGTGCCAGGACACAGGAAGTAAGTTCAATCAAAATTCAAGGGACTTCTACCTCAGTGAGATTTCTAGAGGTCCAGTGGTATGGAGCATATCAACCTAACCCATCCTTCTAGAGGTCCAGTGGTATGGAGCATATCAACCTAACCCATCCAAGATAAAGGATGAATTCTTGCATCCAGAAAGAGGCATTGCATCCAGTGGACCTCTTTGAATTTTGGAGACAACATGAGCATGTTATTACCAGTCCATTTACCCAACAAACTTCTAGTTTTGAGTGAAGTCAAGAACCACAGTGAACTTCATTTATATATATATATATATTCATATATATATACATATATATATATAGTGCTAATTTTAGAAAACTAGAAATAAAAAGAAGAAGACCAACAGAGTAGATGAGGGGGAACAGGAGGAAGTAGGAAGTGGGTAAGGAAAGGGGAAGTACCTGAGACTGAGGAAGCAAATTATATTCCATGCTTGTATGATTATGTCAAAATGCACCCCAATATAATGTATAACTACAATACACTAATTTATTTTTTAAGAAGAACATGAGAAGATTCTGCAGTATGTCTAGGGTGCTGTGAAAGCCACTCTGCCCTCAGGCCATTTGATCCAGCAGCTCCAGTAGTGCTTGAGTGCTAGTAATAGATAGGGACGCTTTTGAAAGGCTCTGGCAGACTTCAATAGGTTAATTGTGAGATTATGGAGCCAACTCCTCCCATCCTCTGTGGCTAACTACTTCCTTTTTAGAGAAACAGCCCTCACCCATTACTAGGTATTAGTAGAGAGTGAATATTTAACCATAGGTTCCCACATTACCATGCAACCTGGATGCCAACCACAGAGTTGATATTATCTGACCCACTAAGCTATAAAGTTGGACTTGCAAAGAAGCACTCTATCATCAAATGGACATGGCATATTCCTGTCAGACCTGAACAAGTATGTTACATGAAATGGCTGCCCAAATGCCCATGGTTCTCACTCCAACAAAACTGCCTTCTCTCTCCTAGCCTGCACTTAAAGCATCGTAGGGAATTCCCTATTATCAACTTACACGGGAAGAAAAAATTCAGGCCTGGTTGACAGATGGTCCTGCTTGATATCAAGGCACTACCCAAAAGTGGACAGCTGCACCTCTGCAGCCCTTTTCTGGGACATCCCTGAAGGACAGAGATGAAGGGAATTCTTGCCAGTGGGCAGAACTTCAAGTAAGGCCCCTAGTTGTTTATTTTGCTTAGAAGGAGAAATTGCAAGACATACGATCATATCCTAATCTGTGGGTTGTAGTCAATGGTTTGGCTGGACGTTCTGGGACTTGGAAGGAACATGATTGGAAAACTGGTAACAAGGAAGTCTGAGGAAGAGGTGTATGGATACATCTCAACTCCAACAATGGCTGCCATTTCTCTATCCACTTCTGTTCCTCCGTGACAGATGACTCTTTTAACACTGCTGCAGAAATACCAGGGTAAACTGAAGACATTTGTGTCTCATGTTAATGCCCACCAAAGGGCAACCTCAGGACAGGAGGATTTTAATAATTGAGCGAATGGTATGACCCATTCTGTGGATATCACCCTCTTTCCCCAACTGCCTCTTTTACTGCAGAATGGACTCATGAACAAAGTAGCCTTGAGGAATTGAGTTTGTGTGAGAGTTCAGCAATATGGTCTTATACTAACCAAGGCTGACCCCGCTCCCATCACTACTGAGTATCAAATCTGCCGATAGCAGAGAGAAATACTGAGTCCCTGATACAGCATTATCCCCTCAAGGAGATCAGCCAGCTATCTTGGTAGGAGGTTGATCACAATGAACCATTTCTGTCATGGTGAAAGCCATGTTTTGTTTGCTCTAGAAAAGATGCTTAACACTGGACTTGGATTCTCCCTCCAGTAATTTCTGTCAAAGTTCTCATCTGTGAAACTCCAGTTCCACAGTATTTCACACCGCATTGTTCCTGATCCAGGAAGTCACTTCATAGCTAACAAAGTGCAGCAATGACTCCTGTGCTTATGGAATTCACCGCTCACCGTGTTCCCCACCATGCTGGTTTGACAGGATGGCAGAATGTCCTTTTGAGGATGCAGTTACTATGCCAATATCCTGTGGAGGCTGGAACCAATAGGGTTCTCACTAATATACTATACGCCCCTATGAATTTGAAGTTTGAGGTGAACAGATTTAAATCACTGAAATCCACTTAAGATTGTCTAAATAGATCTAAAATAGGTAAAAAATGGCATAGGAAGTCCTGCTCCTTCAGTGGTTGCCGGTGCCCTAGTTAGTGGTATGTGTATGCAACTCTACTCCAGTTGAAGAATAAGTTCCAGCTCTAAGCATAGCCCCTGGGAGACCCTTCTCATGAGAGTTGTATAAAATATTAGATCACTAGAGATCCTTCAAGCACCTTTTAATAAGGCCTAAAACTGGTCCAAACAAGTGGCATAGGTCAACAGTGGGTGTGAATGTGGATAGAGCAAAAGGAAACCAAAGTTCAGGTCCCAGATGAGGGAGGAAGGGAGAAGTCAGACAAGGTCAAGTGATGTGGGGATGCTGGTGTATCTGCAGACTAGAGGTAGCTTCAGACAACCAACCATAGAGGGAAAGGGGTGTCAAGAAAGAGCCTGAAGATCCTCAGGGACAACATCTCTCCTTTTAATTCCTTTTAATTGTGTGTCCTCCTGGACCAAAAAGACAAATAGGTTTCCACTTTTTACTTAACTAGAACCAACCAGAAAACTAAATATGAATTATCCCTGCAGGTTACTGTGAAAAACAAAAAAGGTAAATATTCCCTGTCAAGATAAATGAGAAGGTCCCACCCCCCAACAATGGCTGCCATTTCCCTATCCACTTTGGTGCCTCCCTCACACACAATTCCATCAACCCTGCTTCAGAAATGCCAGGGTAAATTGGATATTCTCACGCCCCCTCCGTCACCCAAACTGTAACAGGATGGGGTTGAATAATAATTTTAGCTCTCTCTTTCCCACAGGCTTCACAAATTATTCTGGGCTTAATCCACTCAGCACTGGGGCTTCTCTGGCTCTCTTTGCTTTTCCTAGAAGAAGAGGAACACAGTGCTGGTCAGGTCCCTATGATTATACTAATAAGTTACTCATTCTTGTCTGGAATGTTTGTGAGTAAACCATGGTATTATTGATTTCTATTTATTTTTCCTAATGAATCAAGTGAATTATTCAGAGGTTCAAGCAATACATGAAAGACCCAATCTCTGGATCAGATTGTTCATTTTCATTTGAAAACTGACTTGGAAAAGTCTTTTTTATGTTATATGCATGTTTTGATAACTTCCTCGAGAATGCAAGGTGTAGATTCCAAGAAGATATGGGAGAAATATGCCTGAAGATTAGCAAAAAGAGTAGCTATTTAGACAACTATAAAGCTTTCCTTTCTCAAACTGACAATCCAAATGCCCGAACTTAATGTCTGGGACAGTGGAGACAATCTTTAGTGAAAGGGATTAAGGAAAGGGAAAAGAAGAAAACGAGGGGCCCAAGAGGAATTGGGAGACATTAACCAGAGGTTCCTGAAGTGGATATGTTAAGGATACTAAAATATTTCTATGGGCGTAGTTGTCAAGTCATCCACCAGAGACATGCCCATTCCCAGTCTTACACTTAAGGAAACCCAAGGCCATGGCTTCCCACAAGTTACTTTCAGTTCACAGGTACATTCAATCCAGAAGCAATTTATCACTCAGAGGTCTTTTTATGCACGAACAATGAGACCCAGCAACATGACTGACATAACTATTGTAATGAGTTTCCAACTGAACAGAAGTCGAAAATTAACCTTAAACCAGATTTCTCTGTACAGGAGAAAGAATTTCAATAAGTCCTCACCCACTCCTCAACCAAAACCAGGGCTCTGAGGGAGAGATTTGGGTGTAAATCAGTTCATGTGCTTTGTGAAAAGACCTCTGAGATGGCCCGTACTGTCATTCCACTCGGGAAGGGGCCTGGTACTCGCTGCTCCACTGAGAGGCACTATTCCTCAGAGGCTTCGCCTTAGCTGAAGCTCTCACAAGAAGGCTTTAATCAACACTGGCAACCTTCTGGAAGGGGACATAATGAGGAGAAATGATTTAAACTGAAACAACACAATGAATCATCTATTGCATGCATCTAGAAAGGATCCTAAGCCCCACCATCTGGAAAAGGAGCTTATGGCAGATATTAGCAGTAAATAATAATTATTTGGGTGGGCACAGTGGCACATACCTATAATCCCAGTGGCTCAGAAAGCAGAGGCAGGAGGATTGCAAGTTCAAAACCAGCCTCAACAATTTAGTGAGGCCCTGAGCAGCCTAGTAAGACCTTGTCTCAAACTTAAAAAATAAATAAATATGAAATAACAGGCTGGGGATGAGACTCAGTGGTTACACACCTTTGGGTTTTTTCCTGTTAAAACCACTGTTTTCAGAGAGGCCAGTGACACTTTACAGAGAACAGGAATGCCATTGGCATTAGCAAAAGAACTTGTTAAGGGGATCATCATAAAGTCATGGTTATTTATAAAAGCTTGTTTCTATCTCCAGTTCATCATTTCTGGATCCTGCAGTACAACCCGGAGCAATCCTACAAAATATAAGGTATGTCAGAATGCTTGGAGTAATTCCAAAGATTCAAGTGTTGCTCCTGGGCCAACTTTTGGGGCAAAATAAACCTTTCCAAATGATTGAATGGAAAAAATCATTCAATTTTTATAAGGATGTACTCCAATGCATCTGGGGGAGGGGCGTGGTTGGAAAAGGATACAAATGTGATCAATAAGGAGACAGATGTGAGAGTTTCCACAGAATTAATCATTTCAAGCTATCAAAAGGGGTGTGTGCAACCAAGCAATTCTCTGACCTCAGAGCCAAAGCAGTGGGAAGGGAGGAAAAGTAGTTGGGGGGGTGGTTGGAGAGCAGTGTTTCGTTCAGGACATGGATAAGAAAAAATAATGCCTGACGTAAGACTCGCCTTCAGCAAACCCAAATCCAGGGACTATCATGAGAATTTAAACCAGAGCTGGTCACAATACATCCAACCAGGGCAGGCCCCTTCTCTCGTAGAACTGCTCCCCACTCCTGCCATCCCTGAGGTTAAGATCACAGCCTAGGTGCTTAGAATTGTTGCCTTCTGAATGGGTTGATCCCTTCACCATTATAAAATGCCCTTCTTTCGTTTCAAAGTCTATATTCTGGCATTAACTGAGCCACTCTAGAGTCCTTATGCTTGCTCTTGGAATGATAGTCTCTAAATATATCTAAAAACAAAGAAATTACAGTAAAAATATGATACTGAAGATAAAATATGGTTGACATCTGAGGTGCTTCCCATGCATGGATTTCATGGGACTGAGTAGCTCTGAGTGACCAGTGAGTGGTAAGTGACTGTGAAGGCCTCCTACACGACCAGACTCTGCTCTAGACTTCCCAAACACCGCACACTCAGGCTGCACTCTGCTGCTCACTGCTCCACCTGCCACGCTTGTCCAGTTTTCTGACTCTCCTCCCATGAGCCAACAGTCTCAAAGGGGAAGCACCCTGCACTTCTCTACATCTCTGCCCTGAACACCCCTAGATACAGTCTTCTTTGCCCTTTTAATTGTGCTCCACCAGCACCTGGACCACACAGTGGGGGCAGTGTGGCAATATTTGCTCTGATCACCCAGGTTCCCATTGCAAGCTCTGGTTTGACCTCCACAAGACAGATGGCCACCTTAGCTCTCCACAGACAGGTGGAGAAGCAGAGCGGTCTTACGGTACGGCCTCTGGATCCACTAAGTCCAGACTGCCTTTCTAACTCACCAGTATTTCCATGCCAAGTTTGTCAAATGTCTTACTCTCTCTTCCCCTGTATATTGCCCTCCCCTCTCCAGAGACCCAGAGCTACTGCCAACATTGGCTCTGATGAACTTTTCCTTATGCTCTTGGTAACAGAGATGAAATCATACCTGAGATGAGACCTTACCCGAGATTTTTTTGCATTCTCAGCTCTTGTGTCCTTGCAAGAGAGGATTTCAAGCAAGACAAGATTAAGTAAAACTATTAGCAAAGTTGATTAGAAGAGGAATAAAGAAGAAGGGGGAGCAACCTCATGGGAGAGAGTGGGTCCTCTGAGAGAGGAGAGAAGTAACTCACTTCTTTGTGTCCCAGCTTTTATTGGGGTAGGAGGTAAATTGTTAGAAGGTCCTGCCCAAGAATCACCTCTTGGCTCTAGATTGACAGACTACATTAGCCAACAACCTAAGGGCAACTTTTGGTCATATTGACCTAGCTAACACTGGAATAGTTCCTAATTGACACTGGTTTTCAGAGTTTATGGAAATCAGTCTAAATCCTGATTTCCTAGGTCTGGGAATCAGGATTGGTCTACGTTGCTCGTGCAGGGTCTTACTTAAGACGTCTTAGCAATTTGGCCCTTCTTAGCAGACATACCTTTGTCCTCCCCTGAATTTATCTGTCTTCCTCCTGTTGTAAGAGAAATCGTTTATAGGGTTGAGATCAGGCCAGAGTCCTGAAATTGCCCTCTTGTCAGACCTCACAGCACCACAGAGGCGGGGATGTTGATTCACCGATTTGTTTTGTACTAAGTATTTTATTATTAAACTCCTGACTGATGCTCCTGTCTAACTGCTGCCTACCACTCTGTCTGAAACACCAGAATTTCTGGGTCTCTCTGCATCTCTGAACGTCCAATATTCTATTACAGTGAATTCCCTCCATTGCCCACCTCACCGAGGAGGAGCCATATCCCCGTGGCTTCAAATCCAAGCTGCAGAGCAACTGGAAGGTGCAGCCTTCCTCCACCATCTTGGTTCCCCACCTCCCTTCTTCTGGTTTTCACAGTAGAAGTTTGCAAAACTTCTTTCAATTAAAAAAAGAAAGAAGAAAATCTAAACCAATGAAAACCAATGAGGATAGTGTTAAAATGGGAAAAGAACTGCCTGCTGAACCACCAAAAATCCCTATGTCCGCTAGGTTCTTTCCTTTGATGAAGAGCATCAAATCACACACCTTCCTCTGTACCACGTACCTGTCTCCCACACATGCATGCAGAAGTACACACAGTCTTCCTCAGGGGCATGGCCTTCCTCCACAGCTCCTGCCAGGCCATTCCAAAGAGTGTGGTGGTCGTCTCCCAGGAAGCTGGGAACCACTGACAGACTTTAAGTAGCAAGCCACATTTCCAGAGGCATTGTCATTTCCAATGACACTGACAGCTACACTCGGAAGTCTCCATTGCACCACACTCACTAAACTTCACTAAATCGTTGGTGATTTCATCTCCCTCATTAGACTTTACGCTTCTTGAGCAGAGATCTGATTCTTTCCCCAGCACGTGAATTGGCACATGGTAGGCATTGAGTATTATTTGTGAAATGAACAAATAAATGCCTTTTATCTGGAAAAAAAATTTTATCCTACTGGCTTCTAGACAAATTTGAGACAAAATCTTGCTATCAACTTAAGATCCCAGAAATTCTGATTAAAAAAAAAAAAGGAAAGTTTCCACTCCAGTGCTGTAGCCGCCCTGACAGACTGATTGCTTCATCAAAATCTGTGTATGCTATCTATCCATGACCAGTGTTTCTTTGTACGTTTCTTACAGATTATTTTGTCAATGGTAACGAACATCATAAGCACCATCATGGCTATCATTGGTTTGATTATACTGTGCATTGAGCTCGCAGTATTCGAGCCAAAAGGAGTGCAATACAGTTGGTCACATGTGAGTACAAATTTTAATAATATGGATCGAAATTTTACAGATAAATGAAAACCCATCGTTCTCATGATGTCTGCTAAAGTGAGTGAGGTACAGGGAAGGCCACTGATTTTGTCAACCATCGTTGGCATGGAAACACAAGAGTACATACATGTCCTTCAAATAGTCATCGTGATCGTATTAGAAATTCAGTTTTCCTCCAAAACTTGAGAACACCAGAGACCTCAAAGACAGATAAAAACCATCATTATTTGAAGATAAAATGGTAGGATACCTGGAATACCTCCCAAAAACAGCCACAAAAGAACCTCAGAAAGTAAAACAGTTTAGTAAGGTAGCTGGACAAAATAAAAACCTGCAAAAATTAATAAATCATCTTTATACTATAAATAACCACTTAGGTATTGAAATGGAAAAAATAAATAACCTAATTAAAATAACAGAACTATAAAAATGCAATAAGAGCATAAGAAAAAAACGGAATGTTTTTTAAAACTGTATCATTGGTTGCAAGTTCACAAGATCACAAAATTGCAAGCTTCTACAAATCAACACATATTGCGATCCAGTTCTACTTAGCATCTCAAACAAGTTTTGGTAGTGATGCAACCCAATTACCCTGGGATGTTTATGGATTGAAGAATAACTGTGTAAGAGCTGCCGAGGGAGCCACATCATGATTGCAGAGTGCCAGAGAGTTTGCTTCACTAGATCCCAAAACCTGTCATCAAGTTATCATAACAAAAGTGGTGAAAGAAAATAAAAATGTCTACATGCTTGGAGTTGGTGTAAAAATTGTGTAATCATAAACAAAAAAATCAATGTAAAAAATAATTTTTTTCTCTTTTATTAATGCTTTTAGTATTAAAGGTATTAATTGAGTATTAATTTCTTTTTTTTTTATTTTGGTTCATTGTATACAAATAGAGTACAACTATCCTTTTTCTGGATGTACACAAAGTAGAATCATGCAACTTGCGTATTCATACATATACATAGGGTAATGATGTTTGTCTCATTCTATTATCTTTCTTTCTCCACCAGCTCCCCATAAAAATTAGCTGGGTCAATGGCACAAGCCTGTAATCCCAGCAACTCAGGAGGCTGAGGCAGGAGGATTGCAAGTTCAAACCCAGCCTCAACGAATTAGTGCAGACCTAAGCAATTCAGTGAAACGCTCTCTCAAAAAAAATATAAAGGGTTTCAGTGGTAAAGCACCCCTGGGTTTAATCCCTGCTATAATTTTTTTATTAATACAAAATGGATTACTATATTAATCACACAACAAGAAAAAAATGAAGAAATAAAGGGGACAAGAAGATTCATTTCATGTCATAAATATTTACATTTTAATAAAGTACAAAAAACAATCGATGTCAGAGTACCACAGCCCCAGGAGGTTGAGAGCGTGGGTCCACCACCCTGGGCAGGCAAAGACCTTCCCCAGCAGACCCAGGGAACACCCACAGAGAATGATTCTCAGGACTTGAAATCTAACAAAATTTACCCTTTTGGGTTGTGGACTAGTGTGGGACCTATGACCCCTTTTTCCCTTCTTATTTCCTCCTCTGGGAATATGTCCTATGCCTGTCCCACCAATGTATCTTAGGAGCAAATAACTGATTTCCTAGTTTCACAAATTCTCAGGTGGAGAGAAATTTTGCCCCAGGATGAACCATACTGAGTCTCTGGCTTAACTGACTTCAACTATGACTTGGGGCTTTTCGAGTTGATGATATTTGGGATAGAATTTGGACTTAAAAGTGATTCTGGAATAGGTTTAAACTTTCAGAGATGTTCGAATCAAGTGAATATAATTCGTACATGGGAAGGACCTGAATTTGAATGGACCAGAGGCAGACAATTGGTTGAATTATGTCCTACAAAATATATGTTGAAGCCCTTAACCCACAATGCCTCAGAATAGAGTCATGGCAGACATAATTGGCTAAGTTCAAATAAGGTTGTACTGGAGTGGAGTAGGCCATTAATCCAGTATGACCTGTGTCTTTATTTTTTATTTATTTATTTATTTATTTATTTTTTATTTATTTATTTATTTTGATTCATTGAACACAAATGGAGTGCAGCTATTGTTTCTCTGGTTGTACACAAAGTAGAGTCACACCATCTGTGCATTCATACATGTACACAGGGCAATGATGTCCGTCGCATTCCGTTGTTATTATTACCCCACACCCTGACCCCCCCTCCCTTCCCTCTATGCAATCTATCCTTCCTACATTCTTGCCTCCCTTCCACCCTTCCTTATGCATCATCATTCACTTATCAGAGAGATCATTCAGCCTTTGGATTTTTGGGATTGGCTAATCTCACTTAGCATGACAGTCTACAACATCATCCATTTACCTGCAAATGCCATAATTTTATTCTTCTTTATGACTGAGTAATATTCCATTGTGTGTATATACCAGAATTTCTTTATCCATTCATCTATTGAAAGGCATCTAGGTTGGTTCCACAATCTAGCTATTGTGAATTGGGCAGCTATGAACATTGATGTGGCTGCATCACTGTAGTAATCTGATTTTAAGTCCTTTGGGTATAGGCTGAGGAGTGGGATAGTGGGGTCAAATGGTGGATCCATTCCAAGTTTTCTAAGGAATCTCCACACTGCTTTCCAGAGTGGCTGCACCAACTTGCACTCCCACCAGCAATGGATGAGTGTACCCTTTTCCCCACATCCTCGCCAACACCTGTTGCTTCCTGTGTTCTTAATAAAAGACATTCTACTTGGGGTAAGATGAAATCTTAAAGTGGTTTTGATCACCAGTGTCTTTAGAAGAGGGAAATTCGGCCACAAGAAGATAGAGGCAGAGACAGGAATTATGCTGCCATGCCCTAAGGAAAGCCTGGGGCTTCCAGAATCTGAGGAGGCAGGGAAGGATCTTCTCTTGAGGCTTCAGAATGAGTACGGTCCTGCCAATACATTGATTTGGGAATTTGAGCCTTCAGAACTGTGAGACAATGACTCCTACATGTCAAATCAGCCTGTTTAGGTACTTTATTAAGGACACCCTAAGAAATGAATATAGGCCAGTGATACCCTTCTACTTCCCTCATGTTCTGAACCAAGTGAGATTGGGTACAAGAATCAAGCAGATGTAGACAGAGCTATCCACATTATTATTGATTTTTTACAGTGAGGCAACAAGTTTTAAATCTTTGGTCAAATGAATGGATAAAGAAGCTGTGGTATATATACACAATGGAATGTCACTCGGGCATAAAGAATAAAATTATGGCATTTGCAGGTAAATGGATGAAGTTGGAGAATGTTATGCTAAGTGAATTAGCCAATCCCAAAACACCAAACACCAAATGATCTCTCTGATAAATGGATGATGATACATAATGTGAGGTGGGAGGGAGGCAAGAATGGAGGAAGGAGGGATTGCATAGAGGAAAAAGAGGGGTGGGATCGGGTTGGGGGTAAGAATAATAACAGAATGAAACAAACATCATTACCCTATGTGCATGTATGATTACACAAATGGTGTGACTCTACTTTGTGAACAACCAGAGAAACAACAGCTGTACTCCATTTGTGTATAATGAATCAAAATAAATTAAAAATAATAATAATACCCTTCATGACTTAAACTCATTCATAGACCACAGTCCATAGGCCTCCCTAAGGGGGCTAGACAATTATCAGGTTTGGCATTATAAACTCAGACCATTCTAAGAAAAAAAAAATAGAACCTGGAAAGAATTGGGTTCCTTCTCAAAATTATCAATTAGGTAAGTCCATGCTCTTCACATAGGGAGTTATGAGTGAAGGGCATTGGGAAACACTCGAAGCCATTTTGGCCTGTTTCTAAGAAAGAATAAACTCCTACTTTGGGTTGTGGTAAGAATATGGAAAGATTTTAAGTCCTCTGGGTATAAACCGGGGAGTTGGATGATCAGGTAAAATGGTGGGTCCAGTCCAAGTTTTCTGAGGAATCTCCAGACTGCTTTCCATTATGGTTGTACCAATTTGCAGTCCTGCCAGCAATGTATGAGTGTACATTTTCCCCCACATTCTTGCCAACATTTGTTATTGGTTGTATTCTTGATAACTGCCATTCTGCCTGGAGTGAGATGAAATCTTAGAGCAGTTTTGATCTGCATTTGTCTAATTGCTAGAGATATTGAACACTTTTTCATGTATTTGTTGATGGATTATATCTCTTCTTCTGTCAAGTGTCTGCTGAGTTCCTTTGCCCATTTATTGATTGGGTTATTTGGGGGTTTGTTGGTGTTAAGTTTTTTGAGTTTGCTATATACCCTGGAGATTAATGTTCTATCTGAGGTGTGTGTGGTAAAGATTTTCTCCCATTTTGTAGGATCTCTCTTCATGTTATTGTCTCTTTTGCTGAGAAGAAGCTTTTGGTTTGAATCCAACCTTTTTATTGATTCTTACTTTTGTTTCCTGCACTTTCAGAATCTTGTTAAAGAAGTCAGTTCGTAAGTTGACATGGTGGACATTTGGGCCTACTTTTTTTTCTATTAGGCACAGGATCTCTGGTCTAGTGCCTAAATCTTTGATCCACTTTGAGTTGAGCTTCATTCAGTGTGAGAGATAGGGATTTAATCTCATTTTGCTACATACATATTTCCAGTTTTGGAATATCCCTCAGCCTTAAAGAAGATTGAAATTGTGGAATTTGCAGGTAAATGAATGAAGCTGGAGAATATCATGTTAAGCAAAATAAGCCCATCCCCAAAACCAAAGGTTGAATGTTTCTCTGATAGGCGGATGCTAATTCACAATAAGGGAGTGGGGCTAGGGAAGAATAGATGTACTTGAGTTTGTTAGACAGAGAGGGTGAAGAGAGGGGAGGGGATGTGGGGGAAGAGGAAGGATAGTAGAATGAATCTGACATTATTACCCTACGTGCATATAGGATTACATGACTGGTGTGATTCCACATCGTGTATAACCAGAAGAGTGAGAAGTTGTACTCCATTTATGTATGATGTGTCAAAATGCATTCTACTGTCATGTATAACTAATGAGAACAAATAAAAATATGTGTCCAAATGTGAAAAAAATAAAATATATTTTTGATATTTTATTTTAAAAAATAATATGGAAAGAGAGAGACTAGTTCCACCTAATTCATAGAATAACAGTTAATGGCATGTCAATTAAAGAAAATAGAACCTGTAACTGTGTGCGCACTGAGTGGAGTAACATAAGGTCATGAGAGAGAGAGAGAGAGAGAAAGAGAGAGAGATAGAGAGAGAGAGAGACCCAGTGCCAAATCCTGAAGGCCTACAGAGTGCAGTATTGCTCTACACATTCTACTTTCAGCCTCCTCATGTGTAGAGCAGAAATAAAAGCATCCGACTTAACAGGACTTTTGGCAGAATTAAAGTACTTAACATGTTTGGTGCACAGATAAGCACTTGGTTAATTTGAAATACACTTATTTGTTATGAAAAATACTCAAAATAATCATAGTTGTGTGGAATTGATAGGATGAGTGTGTATTCCATGTTTTCCAAATGTTTTCCTTGCACCATTTTTAAGTGGTCCATCAATACTAGGGATGTTTCTCTTTTTTCTCCTCCAGATGGCTGGCATGATGCTTCTACAATTTTTATTCCTCACCACCACAGCAGAACTGATTGTCTCAATCGTAGTCATCCATATACTCAGGAAAGCATTTCATCATGAAGTCCTTCGATTAGTGAGTAATTTGGTTTCCAGCTCTTGAATGAGGTTTCTGTTAAGAACTTTCTGAAGTTTAGCCAGAATCAGGAAATATCATTGCTTCTAAGGTCAAGAGTAGCTGTAAACATACTGAAATGTAATTCTGTTAGTGCATGAAATCGAAGTCAAACAACTCTCCCTGGCCAAACCATGTGGGAGAAGTTGGCCTTTTGGATTTACATTCAAAATATATAGAAATATATATATATATGTTATATATTAAATATATAAAAAAAATAATGTATAAGATATGTTCTTGTGGTCAGACCTAGGATGTGTGGACACTGAATGCTCAGACTGCATGGTTCAAATGTGCTTTGAAGGACAAAGAAAATAAGGAGTTTTAGTTTTTTAAATAAAATGAAAATGAAGATTTTAGAGGACATAAAAGAGAGTACTTCTGTGATGGAAAACTGAGACCCTCAAAAGATCCATTTCTCCATAACAGTGAGCATACACTGGCAAAGCTGTCAAAACCAATTTTTTCAAAACCCTGGAAATTAGCCAAAGGTTTGCAAAAATCCAAAGAGCATGTGTTCAGGGAAAAAGGCTGGATCATGGTAAGAGCAGTGAGCTTTTGTGCAGTGGTAACCTGCCCTAGTAGCACTCTCTCTGTGGGTGGTGTAGGAGTGGGGAGACGCCAGCAGTCTAGGCAGGTGTGCTGGGCCAGCCCATTAGGTAAAGTTGTCCCTCAAGGCTAGTATAACCCCGCAACTAAGCTCAGACGAAGCTGTCATGGCAACAGGTAATGATAGACTATGAAACTGACCAAACTATGCTACATACATATGAATTTCACCTTTTTGTCTCTAAAGCACAAATTTAAAAACAAAAACATAATAAAACATTTAAAAACAAAACAAAAAATAAATAGAAGGAAAGCCAGCAGAGTAGAGAAAAAAGAACACAGGGAGGCAGGAGGGAGGGAGAAGGGGAAGTACTGGGGGCTGATCTGGAGCAAATTATATTACATGCCTGTATAATCATGTCAAAATGAACCCTGTGTCTAACTGTAATGCACTAATAAAAACTGGAAGAATAGTAAAACTATAGACTAGAATCCATTATAAATATATATGTGCAAATCCTCAAAATTGCATAATCTCTAGCAAATGTAATCCCACAGCATATGAAAACAATTATACATCATGTCCAATTAGGAGTTATCCTAGGAATACAGAGTTGGTTCAATGTTTGAAAATCAATCAGTGTCATGCACCATAACAACAGATTAGAAGACAACACGATCATCTCAGTAGACATAGGAGAATAATTTAACAAAATCTCATACATTTTCATGGTAGAAAAATAATTCCACAAACTGGAAATAGAATGAGATTTCCTCAACCTGAGAAAGGGCATTTATAAAAATCCACAGCTCATTAAATTCCTGATGGAGAGATATTGAAAATCCTTTTTCTCTGAGATCAGGAACAAGGTCAGGATGTTGGCTCTCAACACATCCACTCACCATGGTACTGTAGGTAATGCCCAGGGAAATCAGGCCTTACAAAGAAAAGGATCAAGGAAGGTGTGAAGAAGCAAAACTAACTCTCTTTACAAATGACTTGGTCTGGGATATGTAAAATCCTAAGAAATGCTCAAAAATTATAACTAATAAATGAGTTCAAGAAGGTTTAGAATATGAGATTGATATACAAAATCAATTATATTTCTATACACCAGAACACAATCACAATAACATCAAAAATAGTAAATACGTATATAATTTACACTCAGGAATAAATTTAACAAAAAAATAGTTAAGGGCAAGACTTGTGCACCACAAACTAGACAGAAATTAAAGAAGATTTAAACAAATAAAAAGATTTCCCATATTCATGGATCAGAAGACTTAGCATGAAGATGTTAATCACCTCCCAAATTAAACTAGGATTCAACACCATCCTACTAAATCTCAGTTGACTTGTTCATCATCAACTGAGATGTTTATGCCAACTTCCATATGAAAATGTAAAGGACCCAAAATAGCCAAGCCAACATGGAGGTCAAAGTTGGAGATTGCACAATTCCTAATTTAAAAGTTACTTCAAAGTTATGGTGATCAAGCTATTGTGGGACAATCAAAAGAGCAGACATAAAAAGCCAGAGATAAGTTCTTACCTATAAATCCTTATATGGCTAATTGACTTATGATTAGGAGGTCAAAACAATTCAGTGAGGAAGTAATCTTTTCAAGGCACTGGGACAACCGGATATCCACACGCAAAATAATTCAGTTAGACTGCTGCCTCCACAGTGTACACGAATTAATTCAAAATGCACAGAGACCTGGACTAAGTGCCAACACTATAATGCTCTCAGAAGAAAACAGGTATAATTATTTGTGCCATAGGTTAGGCAGTGGTATGTTTAATAAGGCAAAAGCACAATCAAACAAAATTTAAAAATAGATAAATTGGCCAAAGGCAGAAAGCCAACATCTCTGATGAATATAATATAACAAGAATCCTCAATAAAAAACAATGACATCAAACCAAATCCAGCAACATAGAAAAAAGATTTTGCACTATTAACAAGTGGGATTTATCCTTGGAATTCAAGGTTAGTTTAAGCTACAAAAAGTTCATCAATGTAACATATTACATCAATAGAAAAAAGGATAAAAACACAATCACTAAAAAGTTATGAAAGGAAATAGATGACTGATGGCTGATGATGTCATCTCCTTACCTATCCAATTTGCCCAAAGTTTTCAACATACATCTTTTTTTTAAATCTGCATTTTTTCTTTTTTTCCACATTTTTTATTGGTGCATGATAGTTATACGTGTTGATGGAATTTGTTACATATGTGGAGATGCATACAATAAAGCAACATAATTTGGCCAATATCATCCCCCAGAACTTCCCTCTCCCTCCCCACCTCCCATCCCTTGGTCCATATCCTCTAATGATCTCCCCTTGGTTTTTAGGAGATTCACCCATCTTTGTTTTCCTTTCTCCTCTCTGGCTCCACTGATGACAGAAAACATATGGCCCTTAACCTTCGGAGTCTGACATATTTTGCTTAACATGATGGACTCTAGTTCCATCCATTTTCCTGCAAATGCCATAATTTCATTTTTCTTCGTGATTGAATAAGACTCCATTGTGTATATATACCACACCTTCTTTATCCATTCATCAGTTGATGGACACCTAGGCTGGTTCCATAGTGTGCTCTTGTGAATTCTGCTGCCATAGACATGGGTGTGCCTGTATCGCTGTGGTAAGAAATCTTTCATACCGAGAAGTGGTAGAGCTGGGTGCTATGGTGGCTCCATGCCTAGTCTTTTGAGGAACCTCCATAACTGATTTCCATAGTGGTTGTACTAACTTACAATCCCACCAACAGTATAAAACTGTTCCTTTTTCTCTACAATCTCTGGCATTTATTATTATTTATATTCTTGATGACTGCCATTCTGACTTGTGTGAGATGAAATCTCAGTATAGTTTTGTAAATCTGCATTTTTTACGGCCACCTAAAACTCTGTCTGCAGTCAAAAGGATGACATGTTTACAGAATTCCTGTGGGGTATTATATGAAAAGAGTAGTTATACCCAAAGGACTTAAAATCAGATTTCCTCAGTGATGCAGCCACATCAATGTTCATAGCTGCTCAATTCACAATAGCTAGATTGTGGAATCAACCTAGATGCCCTTCAGTAGATGAATGGCTAAAGAAACTGTGGTATATATACACAATGGAATATTACTCAGCCATAAAGAAGAATAAAATTATGACATTTGTAGGTAAATGGATGATGTTGGAAACTGTTATGCTAAGTGAGATCGGCCAATCCCAAAAATCCAAAAGCCGAATGGTCTCTCTGATAAATGAATGATGATGCATAATGTGGGGGGGAAAGATGGCAAGAATGGAGGAAAGATAGCTAGCATAGAGGGAAGGGAGGGGGGGGGGCGGATGGGGAGTAAAATCAATAACAGAGTGTGTGACAGATATCATTGCCCTGTGTACATGCATGAAAGCACAGATGGTGTGACTCTACTTTGTGTGCAACCCTTGAAACAATAGCTGTACTCCATTTGTGTTCAATGAATCAATAAGTAAATAAAAAAAAAAGAAAAGAGTAGTTAAAAACGAGGCGTGAGAGATAAATTGAGACTACATCATAATGGGACTCAAATACCTTATTCAAGAAGTTTGACTTTAGTCTGTAGGTACCAAGGTGCTCTTGAAGGGTTTTTATGTAATAATTTCCTTTAAAATATTTTCTATAGCAAATTACAGAACTGTGCCCCACTCCCTGCCCCAAATCAAACTGCTGCATCAATCAGGAAACAGTTCCCAAGTTGGGAAGACTTCAGGCTTGGCTGATGGAGGAGCTCAGGTTATCAGAGGCCCTGATTCATTCTGTCCTCCTACTCGGCTGTCATCACCTTTACCCCAAGGCTGTCTCACCTCTTCACTTCCAACAGGAGAAGCTGCCTTTTCTTCCTCAGAAGCCACAGGAAGCCCATCTTGGCATCCTATTTTCCAACTGCCCAGGTTCATCTCTGAACTGAATGCTGGCAAAAGAGATGGGATTTCGTATGCCATGAATGATTTATACATGCGCTGTGGGTGTTTTTCAAGGAGTCAACCACAGTGTCCTGGTCATTCCATTCGGGGAATCAAGATAGACTAAGAGGAAAAAAAAAAAAAGTCAAGGCTAGAGACAGGAATAAGTAGGTGATCGTTCCAACAGGCCTGCCACGTGATGAGTTAAATTTGAAAGATATTTAGGAATTTTATTAATGTGTGTATTAGTGAGTTTCACACTAGGTATTCCGGAGAACTAAGATTTTACAGTGCCTATGCTTTTGCTCAAGAACCATTGAATGGAATCTCCCTTCCCTCCTTCCTTCCTTCTTTTCTTCCTTCCTTCCTTCCTTCCTTCCTTCCTTCCTTCCTTCCTTCCTTCCCTCTTTCTTTCTTTCTTTCTTTCTTTCTTTCTTTCTTTCTTTTTTCTTTCTTTCTTTCTTTCTTTCTTTCTTTCTTTCTTTCTTTCTTTCCTTTCTTTTTTCTTTCTTTCCTTTCTTTTTTTGTACCAGGGATTGAAACCAGGGGCACTTACCCACTGAGTCACATCCCCAGCCCTTTTTTATATTTTATTTTGAGACAGGGCCTTGCTAAGTTGCTTAGGTCCTCCCTTAGTTGCTGAGGCTGGCTTTGAACTTGCAATCCTCCTACCTCAGCCTCCCAAGCCACTGGGATTACAGGCGTGTGCCACCATGCTGTAGTTTTAAATACTGATCTTGATTTCACTTGATTAGAAAACTATTTTCAAAATGTTCATGTATTTTAAGATTTGAGTGCATGTGCATGCATGTGTGTGTGTGTGTGTGTGTGTGTGTGTGTATTCATCATAATACTTTACAGTGGGTCTAAACACAAAAATCAAAACACAAGAATTTTATTCAGGAAAAGGAAGTTTCCCGTTAGAACGCTTTCTGCAGTGAGTCCCCGGCATCCTGTGCTCTGAGCTGGCTGGTTCTCCACACCTTGATTCTTCAGAGATTTCTCATCTGACCTAGAACTGAAGCAGAGGACTCAAGAAGAAATTTAGGACTCGCTAGAGTCTATCTGAAGGTAAAAGTCATTTTAAGTACAGCAATGTTTTCACTTAATGTGGTTGCTATGGCTCGTGGAAGCCTCTGGTACCTGGTGGGTCCCAGGTCTGATGCACCTTTAATGAGACCCACAGGACAGTAAGTGCTGTCTTCTCAATGGAGTATCAGCTGGTCCCATTCTGGTCTTACATGTCTGTTTGTCTGTCTTGTTTTGGCTCAATGGACAAGGCTCTTATTTTGGAGATAATAATGATCATTTTGCTGTATTCACCTCCCCCTAGGTCCCCCAGCTGTAGGAATCTCTGTTGGAAACCACTGTCTCCTCAAGGTGCAGTGACCCACGTGACTCCAGTCAAAACCAAGACTGTGAATTAGTGAACAGCACTGTCATTTCTTTTTCAAGATACTTCACAGAAAGAAGCATTCTAATAAAGTTGTTTCCAGTTCTCTGTTGTCCTAGTTCCTCAAGTTGACTGCAAGCTGACTCTTGCCATTTTCAAAGCCAGCATGAATTAACACAGATAAACATAGTCTCCTCCACCCCTGAGGTCTGGAGGAGTAGGAGAGTTCAGTTGAACATCTGCTTTTTCTCAGGTTGGAGGAGATTGGCATGAACGAAGGGCCTCCTTCAACTGAGAGAAGAAAATACTCTGACTTTGGAAGTAGACATAATGTTGACATAGCAATAGCAAGACTCTTGGGCTCACTGTGCTTCGGTTTCCTCACCGGTAAGACGGAAATAATAGCCCCTAACCCACAGAGTAGGCGGGAGCGATAAACAATGGTACATCATCAAAACAGCTTAGAATAGAGGCTAGCTCATAGTCACCCCTCAACAAACTGTCTTGACTTGTCGTTTATCAGCTCTGATCACCATGCCAGCAGCATGATGGCAAAGGAGATCCATTGGAGTTTTCTGATTTCCCAATATTGATGACGGAGCCCACCTGTGAAAGCAGACAATGTCTGCTGCCCGGGGCTGTTATGGGTTTAATTTTGTCACTCAAGCAAATGTTGAAGTTTTAACCCCTGGTACCTCAGCTTGTGATATTAGTTAGAAATAGAGTCTCTGCGGGGAGAATGGAGTCAAAATAAAGGTATTAGGGTGGGACTTAATCCA
The DNA here is from genome assembly GCA_020662805.1 of Glaucomys volans. Lineage (NCBI taxonomy): Eukaryota > Metazoa > Chordata > Mammalia > Rodentia > Sciuridae > Glaucomys > Glaucomys volans. Next base: position 109,764 of record JAJEJO010005143.1, on the reverse strand, counting down.
GCACGACTGGTACCCTTCTAGAAAGGGTGATTTGGTCCTTGAGACAGGTAGGCACAGAGGGCAAAGGATGTGAGGACACCCAATTCCTCTCTGAAGAGGGAGGGTTGGCATGGTGCATCGACAAGAAGTGCCAAATATGGTCAGAAAACCACCACAAGGCAGGAGGAGGTAAGGAAGTTTTCAGAGGAAAATTTTGGGGTTTCTAGCCTCCAGAATGCCAAGACGAGAGATTTCTGTTATTCTAAGCCACTCCATTTGTGATGCTTTGCTAGAACAGCCCGGGAAAGTCAGGCATCTGCCCATTTACTGAAAGAGCTCCACTTCCTGGAGGGGGTCAGGTGTTCACAAAGGGAGGTCATCCTCTCCCCTCAGCGTCCCTCAGCAGGAGTGTGGCATTTGAACAGCTCTCTTCTCTGAAGCTGGCGGAGGAGTGCAGAAGCAGCAGCTGTAGCTTTGTGGATGTCTACAGGAAAACTCTCACGCCGCCCTGATACTCTTTGAGATGTACATGGGACTTGCCGTCCCACCCCAGAACAACCAGGGCTACAGCCAGGAAAGTTTAGGAGGCATGGCTGTGTGGCCACGCAGGGAGGTGCCTGCACCATCCTGGACATTCAGAGTTTGCAGGAGGTAAAAGAGAAAGATCTCACCATTGCCTGCAGACCCCCACACTGGAAGGCTGGAGGGGGGCAGTCTGGAATTCTCCGGTTTCCTGACACCTGCTACACACTGGGGCAATGCATATCAAGGCACTTGAGCAAAACGCCCCCAGTGGAGGGTCAGCACAAATTACCAAAGAGGCCACCAATACCTAAGAGAACTCTCGGAATTAAGTGGCTCTTTGCTCTATTGTTGATTTGGTTTTGGGGGGTTTTAAATTTTTTTTATTTGTTCTAATTAGCTGTACATGATGGTAGAATGCATTTATACATTTTGATGGGTCATACATGAATGGAGTATAACTTCTCATTTTTCTGATTGTACATATTGTAGGATCACATGGGTCATGCAGTGACATATGTACATGAGGTAATAATGTCTGTTTCACTCTACTATCCTTCCTACCAAGGGAGGAGAAGGGGTTTTGTTTTGTTTTTACCATACAAGACTCTATGTACCCACCTAAATTATGTGAAATAATCCACAGAAAGATTCAGACATGGGCGCTCAATCTCCTTTAACAGAAGTTGCTCTGGGCTAATCAGTACATGGTAGGTGAACATGGCTATATACCACTATCAACTGTATAAATGACTTGCATTTAGGTAACACCAAACATATAAAGATATCTTCTTCTTCAATAATAAATTAGCTTACTATAATGTTTTTACTTTACAAACATTTGATTGTTTTAATTTTTTTTCTTGGTATTCAGGATTGAACCCAGGGGCACTTAGCCATTAAGCCACATCCCCAGTCCTTTTTTATATTTTATTTTGAGACAGGGTCTTGAGAAGTTGCTGGGTCTTGCTAGGTTGCTCAGGCTGGCTTTGAACTTGCAATCCTCCTGCCTCAGCCTCCCAAATCGATGGGATTACAGGAATGCACCATCATGGCGGCTTTGTTTTTTTTTTATTTAAAACAGCTTAAAACACAAATACATTGTACATCTGTACAAAAAAAAATTCTTTACATATTGTATAAACTTTTTTCCTTTTTTTTAAAAAAAACTTTTTGTTTTGGGACATTTTTAATAACAACTAAGATACAAAAGCACACATTAGCCTAGTCGTACACAAGGTTGGGGTCACCGATAGCATCGTCTTCCTTCTCCACATCCTCTCCCACTGGAAGGACTTCAGGGGCAAAGCCCATACGAATCCAGCATCTGCCATGGTAACAACGCCTGCTTCTGGAATGCCCCATGAAGGATCTGCCTGAAGCTATTTTCAGCTAAGTAAGATACACATACTAAAATAATGATAAAAAGTATAATACAGCAAATGCATAACCAGTAACAGGGTCATCTATTATACGCACTAGCACGCAAGATCGTGTTAAGTACTGGAGATGGAACATGTATCCCACATATGGACACGTGTTCATATTTCAACATCTCTCAGAGGGTAAGCCTTTGATGAGGTATTTCCCAGTCCAGGGAATAACGTGGGGAGTGGACACTGTCATTTGACTTCTACTCTGCTTTTAACTACAAAGCTATTATTGTAAAAATGTACAGAAATCTGTTACATCTTCTAATACATTTTTGCCTAAAATTTTATATAATCAAGTAGATTATTATTATAAATTGATTTTATTTGCCTTTTACATTATAGGCATTATATTGATTTCTTTTAAATTATGTAGATCTTATTATATGTGATTTTCATTTCAGGATATGGAAAAAGCGTAATTCTCCATTTATCTTAAGAGGAAATTTTTAAACCATCTAGATTTTTGACTGAAATTCATAGCATATGTTAGGACTTTTAATCATATCCAACATGGAGTAACTGATTTCACATTTGCCATTAAGCCTACTTTGAAAACACACTCTGAAGAGATATACTTTACCATTTCCAGCTTTCAGAGGCTACCTCAGAAATGCCACAACTTGTGTCCTTTAATTTTTTTTTTTTTTTTTTTGTGGTGCTGGGGATTGAACCCAGGGCCTTATGCATGTGAGGCAAGCACTCTACCAACTGAGCTATATCCCTAGCCCGAGAAATGCCATGACTTGAAAACGAGGACCATTAACTAGAAACATACAGTACACCTAGGAGTAAGGAGAAATGAGACAAAGACAGATTCTAACAAAGCCAAAGCCAGAACTCAGAAGTGGTCTGCAAAAATGTAGTTTCAGTGCAGAACAAAATGTGATAATCTTTAGAGGAGGATATCTAAACACATAGCTATAACACATCATCCCCAATTTGAGTATATTCCTTTAAAACGCATGAGGCTTACATAGCAACAAGGAACAAAAATGATAATCAATTGATATAATAAAAGCAAATCTAGCAGCCTGCAATGTTCTAGGTAATGAGAGGGTGATTTTCCTGCAAAAAAATATTTTTTGTTGTTTCTCATCTAGGAATCTAGAGCCCAATACGATGATTAGCATTTAGGAAGGATTACATTATCAAATGAATGAGAAAATTGGAAAGATTTCAGTCTCTGAATTTGGTGATATTAAACCATAGCTTCTGTTCTTGTTATGCCAAATACCTTTTTTAGTTTCTGCAATGTCAAAATAATATGAGAACAAGTCTTTAACATGCTTGTTCTTTATCCTTCTGCATCAATATTTTATTAAATGATATTTGACATGGTTAAAAAAAGCAGATCTACAAATGATCCACATATTGGAATTTTCAGAAAAGAACTACTAAGTACTTAATATTTTAAGTAAAATAGAGTGGGATGAAAAGATTAAAAGATGGAATAGTCCAATAATAATCCTTTAAAAGAATAAACATTCTAAAACTGAAAAAAAACATAACATCTTGACATAGAATTCATTGGATGGGTTTAATAGCCTGAACACAGGATTAGTGAATTCATTTTTTAAGTCAATAGTAAATATTGAAACTTACAGAGGAAAAATGAAAAGAACAGCGTGCAAGACAAATAAAGAACATGATCAAAAGGACCAATAAGTGTGTGTAAAGGCTATGCCAGAGAGAAATGAGAAAGAATGGGGTGTTTAAATAAATCTTGGTCAAGAAGTTTATAACAAAAAAATTTTAAGAATCTCAACAATCCCTAATCAGGAAAAATACAAAGCAAGCTATATATAGGAAAATCATAAACTGCTGAAACCAAAAGAAGAAATAAAAATTTGAAATTAGCCACAAGTACTTGGGCATGTTATCTTCAAGGAAATAATTTTTTAAGTTAAAGCTGATCTCTCAGTGGAAACCATGGAAGTCAAAAGACAATGAAATTGTTGTATACTGATAACAATATGTAATTGATATATATTGTGGCATATATATCAAATGAAATTACACTCTAAAATACTGGGAAAAAATTTTTAAAGATCCAACCCAGAATTCTGTACCCAATATAAATACCATTCAAAATTCAAAATGAAGGAAAAATAAATACTTTGAGAGAAAAAAAAATCTAAAGGAAACTGATCCCATATGGAAACACAGACATTTCAAAAGGAATGACCTACAAATAGAAAATACCTGTGTAAATACATAAGCCTAAAATGACTATGTCTCATGAGGTTTAAAACACATATAGGGCCAAGTAAAGTGGTGCATGCTTATACTCCAAGCTACTCGGAGGGCTTAGGCAGGAGGAGTGCAAGTTCAAGGCCAGCCTGGGCAATTTAGCAAGACTGTCTCAGAAGAAAAGGTAGAAATGGGCTGGGGATGTAACTCAGTGATAGAGTGTTGCTTAGCATGGTCAAGGACCTAGGTTTAATCCACAGTACTGTAATGTTTTTTATAAATATCCTAGTATTTTTTGTATATAAGTATATATGTTTGTGTGTGTGTGTGTGTGTATGACAAATATAATAACCAAAGGAGTAAGATGAAATTAAATGTCATTAAAATGTTGTTAGATTCATGCATTCTTTAGGACATAGAACCATAAACTTAAAATAGACTAAAATAAGTTAAAGATATCTAACTACTAAAGTAATGATAGTAAAAGAGTACCTAGGAAAAGCTAATGGAAAAATTAAGTTGAATAATTTAAAAACCTTGAATTAAGTTGAATGATTTAAAAACCATGGAAGTTGCTATTTCAATTATATCAATAATTACACTAAAAGCAAATGGACTAAAACATGAGTTAAAAGGCAAAGATTGCAATGCTTGATTTTTTTAAAGACATGGCTATAAATGCTTATGAGATACACATTCTAAACAAAAAGCTTGAAAGTTTTTAAAAATAGAACATATACCATGCAAACAGTAACCACATGAAAGGGTAAAGCCAAAAGTTCCCTGTGACAATGTTAAATTTGAATGTACCTAATTATTTAATGACAGAATTAAGAGGAGAAATACACAAATCCATAATTGGATTGAGATGTTTTAATAGACCTCCTCAGTAACTGATAGATGAAGCAGACACAAAACCACTAAGAATATGTAAAAAAGATAATTAGTCAATCTGACCTAATTAACAGTGATAGATACACAGTCTCCAAGCACAAGTGGCATATACATCAAATAGATCAAATTTGGGGTCTTAAAGTAAGTCTCAAAATTTTTCAAGAGATTTACATTATATTGAGTATATTCCATGGAAGATGGAAAGTCAAATTAGAATTCAAATTAATAGATACTTTTTAATTCCAAATATTTGGAAGTTAAGCAAACATTTTTAAGTACCCTGTGGTTCAAAGAATGTTCATGAAAGAAATTAGAAAATATTTTGCGTTGAATAGTACTTAAAGGGAACCAATACCTTTAAATACAAATATTATAGAAGAAAGTGAAAATCCATGAGCCAAGCATCCAACATAGGCAAAAAAATTTTTTTAATTAAGTAGAAGAACAATTAAGAGCAGAAATTAATGAAAAATAGCAGATGTGCAAAGGAAAGATAAAATCAATGAAAACAAATGTAGGGTTTTTTAACTAAGTAGTAGAATTGATAACCCCCTTGCAAAACAGATTAACAAGAGAAAACACATGAATTGCCAATGGTAGGAATAAAAGAAAGGACATCAGTGAAAACCTTAAAGTATTATAATTCTCAATAGCCAAGTTATGGAATTAGCCCAGGTGTCCATCGATAGATGAATAGATGAAGATAACATGGTGTATATATACACAATGGAATATTATTCAGCCCTAAAGAATGAAATGATGTCATTTGATGGAAAATTGGTGGAACTAGAGGCCAAAATAAGCCAGACTCAGAGAGCAAAGCATCTTATGTTTTCTCTCATATGTGGAGGATAGAGAGAAAAAAAAAACAGGGGAGAAGGGGATGCCATGGAAGTAGGAGGGAGAACATTAGGGTAGAGGAAAGGATGTGGCGGGGCACTGGGGAATGAAATTGATTGTTGTTTTTATACATGTGTGAATGTGCCACAAGGAAACCTACCATTCTGTGTAATTGAGATGCACCAATTTTAAATAACACCAAAATAATTAAAAAATAATAACATAGCCTAATTCCAGAAATAAATGAATAAATAAGCTAGCAAGGTCATAGAATGAGCAACTTCATGCCCATGAATTCAAAAACTTGAATGCAATGAACCCATTCCCTAAAAGACACAATCACCCAAATGTGAGAAGAAATAGAGAATGTGAACAGTGGTTAAAATCTTCCCACCAAGAAAACGCCAAGTCAAATGCAGCACCAATAAATTCTATCAGGCACTTAGGAAAGAGAGAATCCCGGTTTTAGGGTACCCAGTTTCCTAAAGCCATTTAAATTTGAGCTGCATTTTAGGGTGATTATAGATCACGATACTGCACACATCACAAAGTTGGAAGAATGGCTTTTGAAAGTTTTTACCATAAAGAAATGGTAAGTGTTTGAGGAAATAGATAAGCTCAACCTGGTGTAAACATCATACAATGCCTACCTATGTTGAAAGACCCCATGGTACCCCATACATATGTGTGATCGTTATGACTTTATATTCCAGTTGAAATGGATTTAATAACAAATAATATAATAAAACATTTTAAAAAGTCTGCTGTATCTTTCCATTCTACTCTTCAACCAGTTGTACAGCATTTTGAATGCACCTAATGCCACTTTAGGATGATAAAAGCGGAAAATTTTATGTGATATATATTTTATCACAATAAAACATATATTTAGGTTGAAAGCCAAATGCAGAGAATCAACAGCGTACAGTTGAAAGTACTCATGCCCAGAAGGGACCAGGGGGATGTGTCCTGTCGGTGGGTGAGTCCAAATGGTTTCTAGGTTTTCTTCCAAACCTCCCCCTCAAAGATTAGCATATGAATGAATGATGATGCATAATGCGGGGGGGCGGTGGCAAGAATGGAGGAAGGATAGATAGCATAGAGGGAAGGGAGGGGTGGGGCAGGGTGGGGGGTAAAAATAATAACAGAATGTGTGACAGATACCATTGCCCTGTGTACATGCATGAACGCACAGATGGTGTGACTCTACTTTGTGTACAACCAGTGAAACAAGAGCTGTACTCCATTTGTGTTCAATGAATCAATAAGTAAATAAAAAAATAAATAAATAAAAAATAAAATAAAATAGTGAACACACACACAAGAAAAGATTAGCATATGGTAACACAATCAATAAAGGACTCTACTTTCTAGTTTGATGCCATTCTTTCGACCTGTTTGGAAATGATTTTTTAAGTTCCACGTACAGAGCTCGATGATCTAGGGCCTCAGCCAACCTCATGTTCTAACCAGTGCTCTCAGTGGCAGTGAGCAGTTCTTGACTCAAACAAGAGCTGCTCATGACCTTGGCTGCGTGGTAATCCTCCCTCCGTAGTGTGGACCCCGTACTTCCCCACTACAGTGACTCTTTTCCAGAAACGTTAGCTTACCCAAAACAAACAAAGACAGATTGTGAACTTCCAGAAGCCACAAGAGACCCTGGACTCACCAGAGACCAGTGAGCACTTAACATAGACGTCACTACAGCGAACACACAAAGGAGTCGGTCCCCAGGAAGGAAATGCTCTCAGTTAAGAACATCTTTGGAAATTAGGGGGGCAAGAGAAAGACTGTCATGGTTTCCTAGAATATGCACAGTTCAGCTGGCTGTATAACCCACTATTTGAGATTTAATTTTCATGTAATAAAACTACAGTCAATAACCAAAAAAAAAAATAGTTTTTTTGCTTCCATCACCTGATATGTTTGTCTTCTCTCTTAATTCTCATTTTTCTTACTAGTAATTGTTGACCCATTAGAGCTTAACCAGCCCTTTCTGTTGTAGTGAGGCAGAGAACCATATAAGCTGTCTCTTCTCATGCAAAAATATATATGTACATATATAATATTTTCATATATTTTATACAGTTTTTATATGCAGTTAGAAAATGTTTTATGCTTTAAAAACTAAATCCTGTTAAACTTTTATCTCATACTTACATATGATTTAATCTTATAATTTCCAGAATATAATCTTTATTTTTAAACTACACTTCCTTATTTACTTTTTGCACCAGCGAAGTAGTTTTTACACACAGAAAATCATTATAAGATTCAGTTGCCTGACAACTACTTTTTTAACCTGTCCTGCATGTTTGTACAAGTTACAGGGTATCATTCGCTATTTGTCTTTGTAAACAGTGACTCAAGGACTTACATTTCAAATTTTTATCTGAGCATTGAAAGATTTTATCAAATATTTTCTTATTATTTTGTTCTTATGAGTCATTGAAAACAATTCTTAAATTTATTTATAAGGGCTAAATATTTTCTTGAAATCTATCAAAATGCAATGCCACTATTATGAAAGACCACAGTCTTTGTTCTTTAGCATCCTTCAAGGAGGGGTTTTAATTCAATTCAAATGTCGCTTTCTAAAGGAAACATTTCCTTCATCATCCTTGATAAATTCACATCAATCTTGAAGGACAGACACTTTCTGCAACTCTATTGCTTTGACAGTAGAAACACTTGCTTTTCATTTTTTTTCAAGTTGTACAATCTTCACATTATATTTGCTTACTTTTCTTAAAATAAACTTTATTCTAAAAACATTTTTAGAAATTCACAAAAATTGTAACAATGGCATGCAATGTTTCCAGATACCTCAAACCCAGGTCAACTTATTATTCTTTTTATTTATTTTTTTACAGACTTCATTTTGATTCTTTGTACACATATGGGGTACAAATTTTCATTTCTATGGTTGTGCATGATGCACATTCATATCATTATTGTTAATCATGCATGATGTCTCTTTTAAGGACAGGAAGCTCTACACCTTTGAAGTTAACAAATTCTAGAAATCTATAAACTCAGCTTATTTGCACCTGTGCATGTTGGTTCTCTCAATGTTATTTCCTTGGGAAATATGCAGGCCCTGAAGATACAAGTCTTTAAAATAAAAAATATCAAAGTTCACTGATATTCCAGCAAGCTCATGGACACCCCCACCCTAGCTCTCAGTTCACTACAGCTTTACAAGAGGGGGGAAATTTGCTCTAACAAGGGAAACACAATTTTAAATTATTAGGCAAATTGAAAATTATATACACTTCTTTTATCCAAAGTAGAAGAGATGTTCAATTTTTTTAAATCCCATTCACACCGTTGCCCTGAGCTGTCCATCGGCCAGGTCTTCTCCAGGGGGAGGGAATTTATCATGTCTTTTTTAAGAATCTTGTGTCATTTTGCCTGAGAAGGATTCCAAGATCTTCCTGAAAATTGCGTCATAGATGTCAAGGTCACCTCCACCGTGGGACAGCAGAGGGTCATGTCCGTCTGTCCTCCAGATCCATTTGTTGTGCTTACAGCAATCAGGTAACTGGTGAGACTCAGATGGAACATCCACATGGGGTAATTTAAGGAACATTTAATATGGAGACTTTTTACAAAAGTGTGCACAGGATGCAGAGAAAATCCTCAGGTTATAAAGAGAGATGCAAATCACAATCCTCCAAACCCGAGGAGCAAATGAAAAGGGCAGTTCCCTAGGTCCACCAGCCCTTGCAATACCACCAAAGGCTGAGCTAGCAACCAACCTGCCCTTGCTATCTTCCAGTCTCCTAACGGGGCCCCCAACAGATTACAACCAATTGGAAACAGAGGAAAAGGGTACCTGTGGATTAAATCCACAGGGACATAGGAAGGATGGAAAGGAGCTCCGGAGAGGCTGACAAAGGACAGCAAGCCCAGCCCTCCTCTGCCCTGCTCTGCAGTGAGGGAGGCTGACCATGAGGGAACACATCATCTGTGCTCTCACTGGTCCTTATTTTCCTACTTGTGTTCAGCTGATAAAGTCAGAAACGAGACACAGATGGAAATCAGAGTATTTATTTGCTCTCCTATTCCTGGTCACAGCCTGACAGTGGCTATGTCCCTCTATCAAAGGCCCTGCTTTTTGTTAGGCAGCTCATGTTTTTGGCTACAGTAACATGATCCCCACCCCTTGCTTCTTAAGGCTTAAGAGAAATAATATCTCCCTTCTGTTATTGGTTTCCAAGTGTGTTCCCATCCCTTTTGTTTCCCAGGATCCTGCCCCCATCTCTGTAAATTGACTATGTGCTTTAACACTTAAACGCTTCCTTCTGTTTTCTTCTGGAGCCAGAGGTGATATAAAAATGCATTTTATGTACATTTTGCCTAAAAGGATACCTAAGCACTCACCATGCCTATTATGGGTATTAAATTAATCTGGGATCTTTAGAGAAATAGAAGCAATGATAGATAGAAAGTGGCTTCTGTGGTTATGGTAGGTGAGAAGTTCCAAAATCTGCCATCTGCAGAGACCTAAGGAAGTTGATGGTGTAATTCAGTCCAAGTCCACAGCCTGAAAATGAGGGGAGCAAAGGTATAAATCCCAGTCCAAGGGCAGAAAATGAGATGAGATATTCCAGCTCAATCGGAAAGCAGGAAAAAGGGGGTGGATTCTTCCTTCCTCCAAATTTACTTCCATTCAGGCACTGAAACCATCCCCTGTAAGAATGATCTGCTTTAATCAGTCCATCAGTTCAAATTCTGATCTCATCTGGAAACATTCTCACAGATGCATCCAGAAATAATATTTAATCTGGGTACCCTTTGGCCCCATCAAATTAACACATAAAATCAACTATCACAAGTGGGATCAGTGTAAAGAGACTGAGTCTTTTGGAGCTATTCGGTTCTCTCTAGAAGGTAGGGAAAGATAGCTCATTTACCTTTCTCCAGCAAGAGAATTTAAAGTAACAACAAGTTTTCCATCCCCAAAAACTTTTAGCATTGCCACAGAAGGGAAAGGAGCTTCAGTTGGAGGATGGGAAGGGTTAAACTAGGCATATAACCTCCATAATCTATTTCAATCCTAAGAGCCTCATATTCCCTTATTCTTGGCAGTTATTTCATATACCAAGACAGTGGGTGCTTAGCTTGGGTTTCGCCAAAAGCAGACACTGACATAGGGATTTACCTGCTATTAGTTCATTAGGGAAATGATTCTAAGACCAACCGAGAAAGGAGTAGATGGAAAAGTGATGGGGGGAAGAGCAAAGGAAAAAGCATGCATTAATGAGTGTGCTACTGTTGGAGGAGACCAAGGCCGGATTGTGCTGAAGAAAGAAGAAACACACTCCAGAATTATCCCTCTTGGTGGGGGGCAAGGAATTCACAGTAATTATCCAACATACCTACATTTCATAGGTTAAGAAAAATTCCTGGGGTATTAACTCTTCAGAGCCTTTGGCCTGCCCCCCAAAAGAGTATCCTCAGGAACAGGGGAAGGAATTTTCCATAGTTAGGGACACTGTCTGAAGATGACCTCCAGAGTGGACCAAGGGGACAGGGCTGGCGCATCAGCAGTATTTGTAGGTTTGGATATGACTCCTCTCCCCCATGTCTCTAGTTCCTTCTGGGCAGTTGGCACCATTTCTAGGAAGTCAATAAAGAGATGGGAAATTCCATCCGCTATCATAGCTGGTTCACCTTGTTCCCAAGAGAACCATGCACTCGGGCTTAGTCGGCTAACTGTTCCAGTTCAGCTGCCTCTTATTGCTTCCTGCAATACAAGTCGGTTCATGACGTTCAACTTCTGAAAAAAGCTGTTGTGCTATTCTATGGAGACAGACAAATTAATTTTGGAAAAACCAACATGCATGGATAGCCAGAAAAATAATAAAAAGGGAAAAACTATAAGGGAAACTAACCCTAACAGACATTAAAGTGTACTTAAAGCCTCTATAATTAAAACTTTGTGATAACATGAGTAGACAAACAGGTCAGTGGCACAAAAGAGAAAGACAAGATGTAGACCTAAATGGACGAAGAAATTTAGCATGTGACAAAGTGGCATTTCAAAGCACTGGAGTTAAAAATGGGCTGTTTCACAAATTATTCTGGGACAAATTAAGTAGCCTTTAGGGAAAGTATGAAATTAGGTCTGTATCTCATGCCATTCACAAGAAAAAGCTCTAACTGTATTAGGAATCACAATGTAAAAAGAAAAACCATACAAGTATTAGAAAAAAGTACAGGCGAATTCCTATTTAATCTTGAGATTAGGAAAGACTTCCTAACATCAACTCAAAAGCCATAGGTAATGAGATAAGAGATTGATTGATAGGTTTTAGATGAGCACTGTGGCACTTGCCTATAATCCCAGTGGCTCTGAAGGCTGAGACAGGAGGATGGCGAATTGAAAGCCAGCCTCAGCAACTCAGTGAGGGCCTAAGCAACTCAGTGAGACCCTGTCTCTAAATAAAAAAAGGGCTGAGGATGTGGCTCAGTGGTTAAGTGCC
>JAJEJO010005143.1:65740-97315 GCA_020662805.1 Glaucomys volans | reverse complement strand
GAAGGAAGGAAGGAAGGAAGGAAGGAAGGAAGGAAGGAAGGAAGGAAGGAAAAGATTGACAAGTATTACTACACTAAATTTTAAATTTTCATGACAAAGAAAACAATACAAATAAGTCAAAAGACAGTTGCCCAACTTGGAGAAAATGTTGCACAGATGAAAAGCTAATATCCCTCACATATAAAGAACTCTTTAACACTTGTAGGACAAAGATCCAGAAATCTCATAGAAAAATGGGTAAAGAACCCATCTACCTTTTTACCCTTTTTACTTTCCATCTCCCTCTCGATTAGGTATCTTGAATGTGCCCTGTAGCTTCTCTCCTCCATGACTTTGCCTCTGCCTAGAGTGTTCTTCCTATTGACCAGCTTACAGAATTCTCTCCACCCATCAGCTTCATCTGCTCAGTCGGTATGTGTTTATTGACTGCCTTTTATATGGCCACAAATCCTTGTTGACCAAGGGTAGTGTGCTGTGGACTATTCCAACAGGTTCACTGCCTGGTGCAGCAGTTCTCAGATGCAGGGCACGTGCAGTTCACATGATGAATGTCCCAGACATGATGGATGCCTGTCTGATTTTCTGTAGGCTCTGACTTAGATACACCGAGGGCTAAGTTGAGGCGAGTGTCCTGTCTCTTGCTCTGACTCCACCCCTTTTCTCATTGTACTCAGTTGACTTCAGATGACAACCTCTTCAAATCCAATTTTCTCCTCTGCTCTCATGGGAGACACTTACCTCCCCACCAGGGTGTTAATGTCACTGTCTTATGTTACAGCTCAGCACACTCTTCCCAAGTGTGCTGTTCACTCCTGTGTCTCCAGAGCACCAGGCACAACCCTTCCTCCTCCACGCAGAGATCAGTAAACACTGGTGAAGCTGAACTGTATTTAATTGGCTCATTGACCAAACATGAATGGGGAACCTGAGCTCTCAGCTGCTGGTGACCTGGCCTGCACCCAGGAAAATAAGTGGTGAGGACTTTGTATCCGCCTATGCCTACCACCCAACTGCACCCACTGCATTCATTCTCTCGGAAAACAAGCTTCCCGCAGCAAAGAATTGGAAACAGGAGCAAGAGGGACGTGGCTGCTGGCAGAGCAAGGTAAGTGGGCTGAATCTAGCAGCTTCTATGCATCACTAAGGGATGGTGATAAGGTTTTCTGCCAAATGAGTGGATGGAGGAAATCTAAGAGTGGATGGAGGCCCAGGGAGGGTTGACTGTACTAGCTTTAATGGGTTTGCTCCAAAAAAAAAAGAAAGACAAGAAAAGAAAATGTGAAAGCCACATCAGAATTCATAAGTGGCCTAGAAAATTAAGCAACAGGGCCACCCAGTGAACATCTGCTGCACAGGAAGTGCACTGTCCTTGAGGGTGACGACCTCCATTCAGCTACTGTGTACATGACAGGGACCGTGGAGAACTCACCTTCACTCTCCCACTCTTGGTTTCCTTTTCCAGAAAATCAGAGAATTGAGTTCAATATTCCCCATTCTCCAACTGGAGACTGCAGCTCTGACATTTCCCTATCGGATGGTACTCATACAAGCAAAGTGTCATGCTAAAAGCTACTAGACACAAGAAACTGGAAGACTGAGCCTTTGCCTCCTGGTAGCACTAAACCTTCCCAGGCCTTACCGTCCTCATCAGTGGAACTGTGAGGATTAAAGGCGATGCATTTGTGAATGGTTGACTACCTGGGAGTCTGAAGCACCCTGTACCTGGTGTCTAACAGCCTCTCTAAAATGGGATTGGTAAATGCACCTGAGTTGCTCAGATTAGCAGAAGCAAAAGTCCTTTTCATTTATTTGTTTTTTCTGAAGTCCTTTTTAAATGTAAGCCCAAGTGCCTAAATAATAACTCTATCACATTTGGGTTTTAGCAACATGAACTCGATGACTCCAGCAGTTCCCACAGCCAATTCTGTGTTTGTGGTGGCATCCCACAAAGGCTATCCTGTGATCCCGGGAGCCGTCTCTCAGGTGCCCCTATACCCAAACAACCAACCTCAAGTCCACCTAATTCCTGGGAACCCACCCGGTTTGGTGTCGAGTATGAATGAGCTGGCTCCCCGGAAAGTCCTGAAAGAAGGCAAGGTCTTAGGGGTAAGTGGAATGTCACTCTGCAGGCCAGCGGCCACAGAGCTGGAGTGGGGGGAGCTGAGGGGAGCCAAGGGGAGCTTTGGAAAGCACAGAAGCTCCAAATCCAGCAGGTTGGATTGGGGCTGAACTGGTCCTGCCAAACCCAGGATTATAAGAAAGCTCAGCTATGTGACATCCCCAGGGCCTCAGTTTAGGGCCTTTTATTTTCTGATTCAGGCATTTTAGAAAAGAGGAAGAAAAGCAACACCCTCCCCAACAAAAAAAGCAGTGCCCATAAATGTAGATTCTGTTGCCGACATCCACCATGTTGATCCATGTGGCCTTGGAAAGAAAGTGAGTCCCACAGGGACAAAGTAAGCCACAAAATGGAGCGAAAGCCCAAAGTGACTGAATCAAAGCTTTGCCCAGTATAGCAAAAAAATGCAGGTCAGACAACCAAAGGTCCACAACAAACCTGAGAGGCTGTGGTGGGTCGGACAGGGAGAACCCTTTCCTTGGATGGCCTGATGAGATACACACGAATTCTAACCCAAAATGGCAGCTCCCCATCCTAGCCCCACAATCCAGCATTGCTCAGGGGAGTGTAGACTGATACAGCCTCTGGCAGGGCAATTTGCCTCTGCCAGATTTACAAAGTACCCGATGATTCCACTGCTGAATCTTCATTCTTCAAATATTCCTATGCTCACAAGAAATGTGGGACATATGAATTGTTCATCACAGCACCGTCTACAAAAACAAGAGAATGGAAACAACCAAAATATCCACCAATCTAACATCAGTTAAATCTCCGTATTGTACAACCAATAAATTAAATATAGAACTAGGAAGCTTTTTATGTAATGATAGGGACATACCAGCAGATACCTTGCTAATTGGAGAAAGTAAGGGTCAGACACTGTGTATAATTGCTATCATTTGTATACACTGAAGGAAATAATATATTTATATTTGCTACCATGTTTGTGGTATGCAGCATATATATGCATATATATGTACATATATATATATTTGCCATTTATGCAAAAGTGTATCTGTATCAGCCTCTTAGAGCTGCTATAACAAAGTGCCATCAACTAGAGGGCTTAGAACAATAGGAAATGCATTGTCTCACAGTTCTGGAGACTACACATCTGAGACCACATGTTGTCAGGGTCAGGCTCCCCATGAAGGCAGTAGGGAAGGACCCACTCCAGGTTTTCTCCTAGCTCCTGGTAGTTCATGGACTTATGCTAACATCTCTCCAATTTTCACATGGTTTTTTTTTTAATAAGGACACCAATCACATTGGATTGGGGCCCACCCTAGTCCAACATGACCTCATCTTTGCTAATTATATCTGTTACAATCCAATTTCCAAATTAGATCACATTCTTAGATACAAGATGTTAGAACTGTCTGTGGATTTGGTGGGGGCCAGAGGGAGCATACCTCAAACCATATTCTTAAAAAAAAATAAGATGGAGATGAGGGAACAATTTTACATGCAAAAATATTCATTGCAATGTAATGTGTAATACAAAAAATCTAGAAACTCCCTCACCTGTTCAACCTCAGTTACAGCTACTCCACAGGACGAAATCTATGGAGTCCCTAATACTTAATGCCATGAGGACATGTTCAGGATGGAAAATTAACAAAATGCAATTTTGTGGTTCATCGTATGTTGATATTGTATGTTGCGTATTATCAAGGTATATATTTGAGAAGGAATAGGAGATGGTTATACAACCAAAGGTAGATGATGGTTTTCTCCAGGTGAGAGTCAATTGTGTGTAGATTTTATTTCATTTTCATGTTTCCCATATCACCTTTTAGATCAGGAAAACAAAACATTTACTAAAATAAAAAAGAGGCTCAGAGGGGAGGCAGGGTCCATCCTGAAACAATAGCTCCCCTGTGGTTTTCCTCCAGGCTATCCAGATCCTCATCGGCCTGGTGCACATCAGCCTGGGCTCCATCATGGCGACCGTGCTCTTGGGGTACTACGTGCCCATCTCCTTCTTTGGAGGATTCCCTTTCTGGGCAGGCATCTGGGTAAGGAACTTGAGTCACCCGCAACTGAGTTTCCAGAAGGTGCCCACATGCTCAGGGCCCCCTCATCAATGTGTGCAGCCTGTGCCCCGCAGAAGGTTCCCATCCACCAAATGCATAGTTTGTAGGGCTCCCACAACCATGTGCCACCAATGGGTGGCCTACACAGCGGAAATGTTACCTCCCAGTTCTGGAAGCCAGAGGTCCAAGATCAAGATGTCAGCTGGTTGGTTCACCCTGAGGTCTCTCCTCCTCCTCTTGTGTCTTTCCATGGTCCCCCTCTGTGCCTCTGTCCTAATTTCCTCCTCTTATAAGAATACCGGTCAATTGGACAAGTGCCCACCCTAATGATCACATTTATCTTTAGGATATTCTGAGATATTGGAAGGTAGACCTTCAACATATGAAATTTGGAGAAGAGAGCACACAATTCAGCTCATAATAGCAAGTAACAACCTTACAAGGTGGCATCCACCCAAACAGGGTGCCTTCTCTAATTCACTCTTCCCCGAGACCAGGGAACCTTCTCCCAGTTCATCAGCCCAGAGTGGAACCTTTTCTTAAGTCACAAAGAAAGCACCCACTTGCAAAGGAGATCTGAGGTCCTCAGGTGCCATTCCACAGGGTTCCACAGGGCTGAGCTCCAGCACAGAGAGACATTGCTAATTTTGAGTAGAGGCTCCTCAGCCAGAGAAGAGCAAGTTGATTGTGTGCTCAGGCAGCAGAGGATGCTTAACCCACCTTCCACAGATGGGCTCTGGAGGTCCCATCTTGGCAAAATATCTAGTATGTTAGATATGTATTTTTTCTGGAAAGATCTCTAGCTTTTATCAGATTGTCAGGGTGCTCTGTGACTCCATGAAAGGTTAGGAACCCCAGTCCTTCCTCCACTCCAGCTTACCTCTGTGGTTCTTTCAGCCTCTCGCTGGCATCATAGGCGCGCACACACACACACACACAGTGGGCTCTTCCCTCTCCACCTACCTTTCTCTTTTTCTCCCTTCTTCTCTTAAATAGCCTTGCCCTCAACCTACACACCCACCTGTGACTCAACTGGGACTTCCCCCACAAACAGCAAAAATCCAGAGTGACCCAGACATGGGCCATGCCAGCTTGTCCTATAGCATTTAAATAAAGTAGCCTAGAGCTCTCCCCATCCTCACAGCCCACAGGGTCTGCAGAAACGCACGGCTTGGGTCTCTCTCTGAGCCCCTGCTCCCTCTTCTTCCCTCCAGCTCCTCATCCTCCCAGGCTTGGCCCTCTCCCTGCTCTGCACAGACCCACACTTGCAATCCAGCCCCTTTTCCTCCCCAACCTCCCACAGTGACCTGTGTCTGTCTGCGGACCTTCGTGGAAAGCTGTGCAACCCACTTGCCATGAGCATTGGTTTCACTGGGTGTCCACCGCTCCAGGCAGCTGCCTGGGCATCTCTGGTGCCTTACTGAAGTCTCCCTGTCCTTGGGGTCACTCAGTTCTCTGCAGCCCCCATGGTCTTCCTCCTTTTCTCTGCAGGGCAATGATGTTCTTCCCTGTCCTTTTGACTCCCCAACTATACTCCTCCTTCCCAAAGTCACTAATGTGTTTTTTCCAAGCAAAGACTCTTCCTTTGGCTCCTCAGGACTGGCCAGTATATGCAAATCCCAGCCCTTTCTTCCCTTCCGATCAAGTTTCTATAAAAGGAAGGCCATGAAATTGAGATTTGTTTTCCACTTGTAGAAAAATACATCATTTCCCTTAGAAAGTAGGAAAGGCAGAGGAAGTTTCCATTGTAGACGATGGTGTCCACTCTGGGGCACGTGCATAAAGATATTATTCCCATCTTTAAAATGATAGCACTTAGAGAGCTATCATGCAACTTAATAATGCAGGGTTTCAGAGGCATTTCACATAGTGGGAGGAGGGGAGTGGTGTGATTGCTAGTGGGTGTTGGGGATTCTTTGGGGGTGCTGAAATGTTCCCAGCTTAGATGGAAGTGACAGTTGCACAACTCTATAAATATACTAAAAACAACTGGATCGTATGCTTTAAATAGATGAATTGAATAGTATGTAAATTATCTCACTGAAGCCATTTAAAAAACACACACACACAATAGCACTCAGCAAATGGTAGTATTATCAAATCCTAGCTCATGCCTCTCAGACCTCTTTTGCCACCACACTGGGACAAGGATGGCAAGTGATTCCATCAGGCACAAGGCCTGCAGGATGCCAGGGTTGGAAGGAAATGCCCAATCAGCATCATCCTCAGCATCAGAGACGCAGGACTATTTAAGTAACCAAAGGATACAGTCCACATCTGTAGGCAGGCAAAGACTTGCAGGACTTAGATGTAAAAGCAGCAGAGAAGATGCTGGCAGACATTTTCCTCTTCCCTCCAGAGCCCCGAGCTTTATGGAACCTAATACAATGCCTGGAAAGCAGGGTGCACTTGTGGGAAAATGAAAGACAAGGAAATAAGCTAACATTTATTGAGCACCTACTGTGTGCGAGGCACACTACATGCCAGAGGCAGAGCATAAGTTATCTCATGACAACAATGCCTAAGAAGAGAGGTAGATTTCCTCATTTTTCAGAAGAGGAAATAATGATTTAGAGGAATCAGTAACTTGCCCAGGATCATATGAGTTTCCATTTAAAGCCAGTTCTGCTGGATCCCAACACCTGCTTCTGTCACCTCCCTGCCCTGTCACACGGTGCCAATCCCTGCCCTGTCACACAGTGCCAGCTCATTTATTTTGTCCCCCATGTTGAACCGATGTTCCCTGCAAAGGAATTCAGTGTGTTCCCAGAATCACAGACACCTGAGGCAGGGTGCTCTCACCCCGACCCCCTTTAAACCTCCTCCCTTTTGCACCAGTTTATCATTTCAGGATCCCTCTCAGTGGCAGCAGAGAATCAGCCGGATTCCTCTTGCCTGGTGAGTTACGCCCTGACACTGTCTCCCAGTCAGGGACCCGTAGAGGACAGTGACTCGAGGAAAATAAGGTTAACTTACAATTCCTCCCTCCTCCTTGACCTCCTATGACCAGACCCAGGGCTCCCATGCACAGGCTCACTCCCGCATGAGGCCTCTTGAGTCCTGCCCTGGAGGCCAAGTGGAAAGATCCCAGAGAACTCAGGAGAGGGGAAGGGAGAACACGGTCACCTCAGCTAAAGCCAGGAGAGAGATGGGAGAGGAGGAAGAGTGTCCCCAAGAGGCCCTCACAGGAGACACAGTGCTCCCAGGAGTCCAGGCCTCCCCTCTACCAAGCAAGGAACCAAGGGTGCTTGCAGCCCACAAAGCAGACCTCCAGCCGATCCCAGGGGGCACAGGGACCCTCCAGCACCTGCTTCCCTGAGGAATCCAGCCAACTGAATGCTAGACATCAGCATGCACAAGGCTTTGTTCTTCCCTCCAAAGGACCAAGATGGTACCTTCATTTCTCTGATGAGCAGGTTTTCCAAGATTGGGGGCTCAGAGGACCAGGTCCCTACAATTAGATGAGTTGTATTTGAGAATCTCAAGGACTCATTAAAATGTCTGGGCAAACCTCTCTGCACATGGGCCAGAATCATGCGGCACCCAAGCCCATCAGATCCCAAGACTCTGTGCTGAGATTCCTGCCTGTCTCCTATGGATAAATGGGTAGGGCTATTCCCAAAGATGATTCCTGGAACACTTGTCCTGCAATATGCTCTGTGAAGATAGGTAGATGAACTCGGGAAAATCTCTTTTATTGCCCCCTCTTTGGAATATCCACAGTTCTCATGAAGGGCTCTGAGAAATCTTAAAAAAAAAAAAAGATGTATTTATCTTCATTCAACACAGCCTTTTTTAAAGCTATAATTGAACCCCAAAGCCTTTTTACACAGAACACTTCTTTACTTGCTGGAGAACAAGGTTCCAGGGATTCCCATTACAAAGCACTTTTTGATGAAGAGATGTGTGAGACAGATGGGGGAATGGTTGTATAACAATATAAATGATTTAATACCCCTAGAACGCTTAAAATGTTCAACCTGGTAAATTTCATGTTAAGAACATTTTAACGCACAAAAATATTGGGGGAGGCACTCTGCTCATTTCAGCTATAATCATTTTCCTCTCCCACCCTGACCCTCTGTGTCGTCTTCAGCTGAATGGCAGTGTGGGCTTGAACATCTTCAGCGCAGTCTGTTCGGCAGTGGGAATCATACTCTTCATCACAGATATAAGCCTCGTTGGAACCTATGCCGACCATGATTTCTACCCACCCTTTCACAACTGGGGAGTGGTGAGTATCCCTCCCAGCCAGGGTCCTCTGGATCTAACCTAGCTGTGTTTAGGAAACTGCTGGAAAGAGCCCGACAATCAAGCCTTCCTCTCCTGGCACTGCAGGCAAAGAAAGTGCCATCAGAATCCGAGCTTCAAGTCCTGACTGCAGGTCAAGGATGTGGCTCTTTCCTGCTGTTGGTTCTGTGAAACTGTTCATACTTGACCCAGAGTCAGGGGCCTTCAGGAGGGTGGCACAGGTACCCCCAGTCCTTCCTCTCGCATTCTGGGCCTCCCTGCCCATCATCAGAGACCAGGAGTTAGCAAATGCTCTCTGCAAAGAACCACATAGTGTTTGGGTTTCACGGGCCAAACGGTTTCTATTGCAGCTACTGCAGGCCTTTAGCAGCCACAGAAAACATAAAACAAATGAGCATGGCTGTGTTCCGATAAAACTTTATTTACAAAATAGGCAGCAAGCAGGATTGGGCCCCCCAGGAACCATCATTCCCTAACCTGTGTTGTGGACAGACACTGTCCAGTTGGAATAGAATGTAAGCTACCTGAGGAGTTTTTAATTTTCTAGTTGACCAATAAAGAGGGAAAAAAGCAACTAGGGAAATTAATTTTAATAATTGACTTCATTTAAACTCAAATATTCAAATCATCAATTGCATAGTAACCAGGGTAGAAAGTCATGAAGCCAATATTTTGCATTTTGAGCACTAAGTCTTTGAAACCCAGTGTGTGTCTTTGCATCAGCAGCAGATCTCTATTTGATAAGTAGCCACATCTCAAGAGCCACATGAAGATTGTGGCTACTTAATTGAACAGACCAGCCATAGATGAGCTGGGTCCCCTGGAAACTGTCCTCCATCTGCAACCCTGCCCACGTCCTCTCCCACGGCCGCTCCCTCCCCCATCTCTCCTCTACATCACCAATTCCCTCCTTCCTAGAGCATTTCCATCAGCATAGAGATTTGTTCGTATTTCTTTCAAACTAATAAAACTTTTCTTGGTCCTACGTCCCCTGTCAGTGACCACCCTATTTCTTTAGCCCTCTTTGCAGAAAAATCCTTCGAGAACCCGCCTGTGCTCACTGTCTTCCATTCTCCCAAACCTCCTCTGATCTGACTCTGCCTCACTTCTCTCAGACCTTGCTCTGCTCCCAGTCCTAGGCCAACCCTGCCCAAGGCCCACTTGGCTTCCACCCCCTGCTCTCTTCCCACCTTTCAGGCTCCACTGTTGGTCTTCTCTGCTTGTCTCTCCACTCACTGCCAATCTCATTCAGTGTGGGGACTTGAAACACCTTCCTGTGACAATGACACCTGAACGCACAGCTCCAGCCGAACCCTCTGCCCAGACTCCTGTCTGGCACATCCGTGGTCAGTTCATCTGCTCAGATCCCCAGGTGCAGACCTGAGCTCCAGATTTCACTTCCCAGACCTTCTCTGCTTAGTTCTCCTTATTCCAGTCAGAGGCAGTGCCATCCCTCCAGTTGCTGGGGACAAAACCTTAGAATAATCATCGAACCCTCCTCCCCGCACACAGCTCATGGCCATCTCCTGGGAGAATTCGGTTTGATTCTTCCTTCAAAGTGAGTCAGACCACGTTTCCTTACTTTCTCCACTGCCACCCTCGCTAAAGACTTGGCATCTCTCATGTCACAACTGTTAGCACAGCAGCCAGTGTGACCCCTTGGACATGGAAGATCTGTCCCTTCTCTGCTAGAAACCCATTTTGCTCAGGAAATGCCCCTGCAACACTCTATCAAGATGTCTCCCTAAACAATGACTCTCCTTTCCTGAGAGGAGCACTGTGGAAGAGTGACAAAATGACATTTTCCCACCCACACAGGAGCCTCACAAAAGCCCAGGGGAATCTGTTCCCTTTAAGACTAGGAGAGAATGGGAGACTCCCCACAGCCATGGAGATGGTCCATGGCAGAGTCACAAGAGGAGCTCAGTCCCAGATCCAGTCCAGCACTCACGTCCTCCCGATTCCTTGTTTCCAGAACCCTGGGCTTGCTATTTCTGGTGTGCTGCTCCTCTTCTGTCTCCTGGAGTTCTGCGTCGCGTGCACCTCCTCCCACTTCAGCTGCCAACTGGCCTGCTGTCAGTACAACAACGTGAGTCCAGGGGCACAGTTTCCCCAAAGATGATGGAAGCAGAGGGTCCTTGTGTTTCTCGCTCCTGACCCAGGAGCATCTCAGGGCCCTCACACATGCTTTATTTTGCCCTTATTACTAGGTCGTCTTAGTGCATTTTCTGTTGCTATTACAAGTTACCTGAGCTAGGTAACTTATAAAGAAGTTTGCTTAGCTCTCAATTCTGGTGACTGGGGGATTCAAACAACATTGCACTGGAGTGCTGGCAAAGTCACTCTCTGGTTGTGTCACCACACGTCAGAGAAATAGGGAAACCCTTAGTGCAGAAAGAGCCAGGCATGTGGTGCAGCCTCAGTTTATAACAATCCCCTCTTGCAAAATCTAACTCACTACTGAGAGATTCAGCCCACTCCCTTCATGAGGGTGGAGCCCCAAGACCTAATTAGCGCTCCTTGACCCCACCTCTTAGAGGGTCCACCACCTCAACCCAACACACTGAGGTCTAAGCACCCAGCATGAGAACTTGCAGGACAAACCAGAACCTAACCAAGCATTGCCTCCCGTGTGCCTGTTTTCCAGGTGGGCATGGTCATCCCAAATGTCTATGCAACAAACCCAGTGGTCATCCCGGAACCGAACTCAGTGCCAAGTTACTCCAGTGTGGGCCAAGGCTCCAAATAATCTAAGGTTCTAGAAACATCTTTCACTGGAACCAAAAGAAGTTCTCCCTTTCCTGGGCTTTCATGCCAGGTTCTTCCTTCCCTGACAAATTGAGGGTCGTCTCTTTCCCACTGCTCACACCCTGGACTTCAGGCTTCAGTTCAGCCTGGTAAATCCTGCTCTTCTTCTACTGGAAAGATGGAAATCTAACATGGATTTTAACCCAGAGGTCCTCCCTGGGGCACTTGCTTCTGTGTGCAGGTGTGCGTCCATACCTGGGCCCTTGTGCACACATATCCTCCGTGTGGGGGATCTTGGGGGTTAGAGGAACTCTATCTAGATACCCAGTCCTCACTCTTTCAGTCATTCATTCTTTAATAAATACGTATGAGCATTTGACCCGGTCCAGGCTTTCTTCATGGCAGGAGTGGGCTAAAGAGTGGTGAGCATGACATAGCCCTGACCTTTCATGACTTCTGGCCTCAGAAGAGAGAGCACCCTGTGTCCAACATGGAGGTGCACACCTGTATCCCCAGCCATTCGGGAGGCTAAGGCAGGGGATCACAAGTTCAAGGCCAGCCTCTGCAGCTTACTGAGCTCCTGTCTCAAAATGAAAGGAAATAAAATAAGGGCTGGGAGTGTGGCTCAGTGGTAGAACAGTTGCCTAGCACGCACAAGGCCCTGGGTTCAATCCCCAACACCACAAAGAATTAAAAAAGAGAGAGAAGACACCATGTGAGCAGTTTCTTCTGACACAGGGTGGAGGTGGGGGCAGGTGTACGGAAGAAACCCAGAGGTAGGCACCATGAGCTCTGGCAGGACACTGCAAGGGGTGAGGGAAGCAGAGAGCGAGGCTGGCAGAGGAAGCACCTGGAGGGGCTGTTAAAGGACAGGAAGGCTTTCCTGGCATAAAAATATGGATGCTTGCTCTGGGAAGACCTCCAGAGAGAGTGACTCATCCTCTCTAGTGACCAGGCCTTTATGTGTTATTACTTCTGAATAAATAAGGTGAGTGAGAGATTTCAACATGTAAATGGGAGTGGGGGGATGCATACATTCATGGAGAACAAAATTTGTAAATTTCATCCATCAGCTTCCAGATTCCACACTGAGAAATCACTGAGACACCGAGGCTTGGGTTTTGAGTTTTGGTGTACTGCGGTTCTCAACGAGAGGGAGGAGGTGAACTCGGCAACCTCAGGAGATGACTTGGGCAGTTCAGCAGGGAGTGGAGGAGGGTGCTATTGGGGCTGGTGGGTGGAAACCAGGATTGATGCTTCACGCCCTACGATGCACAGGAAGACTCCTCAGTGAAGAGTTGCCTGGCCCACCAGGGCAATGGAGACCCAGAAAGAACAAGACCCATAATTATCTGGACGAGCTAGTCAACTGCTTGCTTTCCCATCTATCTGTGTCTATGGAGTCACATTTTCTTCATATGCTTCAATCAAAACAGAGGAACAGATGTGAGAACCCAGCCTCCTTCTAAAGAGCCAGGGATGAAAGACAAGGCACAAACCCAGCAGGATTCTGGGCACCTCAAAGTACAGCCCCTGGGAAAACAGCAGCATCAGGAAGGGCACTGTCACCTTCTCCCCCACCCCCAAGGCAGGTAGCCAGGACCTCACTTGAAAGACTCCTCCCTAGCCTGGAAAAAAGGAACCGTCTATCTCTGAACACAGGGTCAGCAAGGATATTAAGCAAATGGGCCGTGCTAAGCTCACCTGGGTTTATTGCCATCAGATCATCCTTTTCTATCCGGTCAGGCTTCTCCAGGATCATTCACTTCCTCATCAAACCAAGCATAAAAAATACACAGGGTCACGGTGTTGCCAGCTCTTTATTTCCTCGTGAAGGCTCCCACAGCAAACAAAACTCCCACTGAATAGGTGTGTGTGATTTTCTCTTATTAATCTCTCTTGTGATCGGGACCTTAGCCGTGAACCTAGCACTGGGAGATGAAAAGGTAGTCCTCCTCCCCCACAAACCTATAAATCAACACCGCTCTTCTCACCAATCTTACATTGATTTTGGAACACAGAGGTATTTTTTCATGAAAGATATTTAGTTATGTTAACATCTAATGCACAGTTTTGTTTTAAAATTAATACTTTTTAAATGTTTCCATTTTTGTTTCTATAATGGTAAATGTCAGCAGATGGAACCCAAATGAACAAATGCTCTTTGAAAGTCTTCAGTAGTTTTTAAGGGTGTAAAGATGTCCTGAGAGCAGAGAGTTTGGAACCCCTGGTTTACTCTATGACCCGTCCTCAGAGCCCTGCAAGACTGCCCGGCACCAACAGAATGAGGTTAAATTCCAGACCCTTGGATTCCAGGTCCGGTTTTACTGCCCTTCAGTCTCTCTTTCCAGTGTCCAAATTCCAATCCTCCTGCTGGTCCGTCTCTGCGTGGCTCCTGTCCTGGACTCACCAGCCTCGGGCATCTGTTCACTCATTCCTCAAACACAGACACTGACTCTTCAGATAAAACCAGACCCCACCCCAGACCAGATACCAGGGGCTCAGAGGTTCAAAAACAAAAACATACAAATACGAGG
Source organism: Glaucomys volans (assembly GCA_020662805.1). Lineage (NCBI taxonomy): Eukaryota > Metazoa > Chordata > Mammalia > Rodentia > Sciuridae > Glaucomys > Glaucomys volans. The sequence continues at coordinate 83,621 of JAJEJO010005143.1, read as the reverse complement.
TGGCAGTGGTATGGTGTGCAGGACCGAGTCAAGTGACAGGCTACATGGGAGAGCAGGACAGAACAGGGAAGGAGCAAGCGTCTACGTTTTTCAAGTAGCAGCAGATTTCCTCTGGTGACCACTTCTTAGGTAGTTGTGAGTCTGACAAATGAAACTTCCTCCCACCCCAGGGAAGGGCCAGAATGTGCCAGGTGACATAGAGAACTGATTGTCCTCCCAAAGAGTGTGCAGAGCATCTGGAGATTCTGGGGGTGGCTTTGTAGGGACTCCTGAGGGACATGGAATGAGAAGAAAAGGAAGTGATGGAAGGAAGAAGAGGGGACCTAGATCCATGGAGGAAGGCCAGGTCCTGGAGGAGACAGGGTCCTGGAGGAAGGTCAGGGTCCTGGAGGAGACAGGGTCCTGGAGGAAGGTCAGGGTCCTGGAGGAGACAGGGCTGGCTTCTGTTCTCAGTGGTGGCAGCAGGCGAGGAACTGGGGTCAGAGACGTTCAGTCCTCAGTGATGAGAGAATGGCTCGGCTTGCTGTTCTGCAGCTTGGCCGACCCGTGACGCCCAATTTTAGAAAACTCTGCCACACAGAACGGCTTTGCTGAGTTCAGCTTCAGGAACATCCAGCAAGGAGCTATTGGAGTCCAGTGAAAATACAGAGATGAATCTCCAATAAAGGAACTGTTATTTCAGAATAAACAAAGAATAGGGTTGCTACCCGGGACACACGAGCACAGGCCTGGAGGCCTCTTGCTGTGTCCAGGGAACAAAGGAAAGGTCGGGCTTTTAGAAGGACAGAGAAATCTACCCACCCGTGAAATTTTGAAAGAAAGCGCCTCAGTACTTTTGGTGCTTGTGGGGGCCGGTGAGCTCTGAGGAAGGAGTGGTAAGGGGGGCTAGTGAGTAGAGCTAGTCTTCGGATCACAGCTGCAGTTTGGCCATCGGTGCTACGAAAACAGTCTTGAGGACCATTTGGTGGTCCTTGGTTCAAGCTGCATCACGTGACCTCTGCCCTCCTGTTCCTATCTGTCCCTGTGTCTACATTGCCCTTTCCATCAGAACACCAGTCATGTTGAATTTGGGCCACGCGATAACCTCATTTTAATTTAGGTGCAACTGCAATGACTCTGTCTCCATCTCCTGCTCGTGTTCTGTGTCTGAAGCCCCCAGGTTAATACAGCTGTGTTACTGCAGCCCAAGTGTTTCACTGCACCCGGGCCCACCTCGACCCCCAAAGAGCATAACTCCCTCCCCTGCAGGCTTTTTCAACTGTGGGTGAGTATGCACAGTGTCCCCTCCCTACCCCGGGGTCACTCTCCGATTCCTTCCACCCAAATATTTCCCAAGGGTTCAGTTTCTGAGTGGCTCGGGGATTCACTTATCTTGTTCTAGACTGATTTTGTAACAGAGAATGAGAAGCTGTTTATGGCGGAAGACACTGACTCTTCACTGGGACCTGCAGATGCCCACTGAGATCACAAGCAGGAAAAGGCCTAGACTGTCTGCTTGCATATGTCTCCTTTATTAACTTCAGGGATGGACGTCAGTCTCTCTCACTCAATTCTGCATGTTAATCATTCACAAAGTCTTCATCTATGGCTGGCAATCCACCCCTTTAAGAAGGAAGACGCCAAGATAGGAATAACTAAAGTATGGTCAAGATGTGCAGAGCTATTCAGCCGCCAGATTCCAGACCCCTGGAGTGGCACTTAGAAGTCTCCAGTCATTGCCCTACACCTTCCAGGTACAGTGGGGCCTTGATGGCAGATCACCCCATGATGAGACTGCCCCCCTAAGCAGGAGTAATCATCCCATGGGAACTGAGTTGCCCCTTCCAGGATCCCAGGATCCTGAGCAGCTTCCTCAGGCAATAAGGACTTCTCTGGAGCCACCATGCAGAACCAAAACTGAAATAATAATCAACCAGACCACAGTTTGACCAAGATTGCTTACTTATATAGATCTCTCACCCCCTGACCCAAGTGCTTCCTCTTTAAACCTAAACCTGTGTCAGTGCCCCAAGGCAGGGCTGAGCTGCTTGATCCCACTTGTCTTCCCAGAAAGCCACATCAATTCTTGTTCCTTTCCTGCTTTGCATCCATACATTTTCCATTTTGTTTTTGGAGTAAGTGACTGGACCTGATTTGTGGGGACCCCAGAGATGGGCCTCTGGAAACAGGTCCTTCTGTCCCCACTCCTCATGTGTCAGGTACCAGAGCTGAGCAGGAGTTTCAGATGAAATCACAGAGTTAAACTCAGCTTCTTTAGCTCCGGTGCCCTCTGCCATAGGAAAATATGTCCCAAGTAGGGGCTCCCCCTCCAACATGAGCCACAAAATGCACACACAGGTGATGAACCCGAGCAGGACTCTCCTTGGCCTGAAGTCAAATCCTAAGGAGCCCAGAAGAATCTTAACTGACCAACATGATCATGTTCCAGGAAGAAGAAATGAGTATCGAATGTCGGAAGTCATGGAGATATCAGGCTTGTGGGTTACCAGAGCAAACACTGACTCAACAGCGAGGGTGACAATCAGGGGACGTAGCCCTGATGTCCCAGCAGCCCTCCTGAGGTCAGAGATGGCAGATTGGGGCCTGCTTTTAGCTATGATGGAAGCACTGCTTCTCTTCCTGCCTCTGTGAGTGATGGGCCACCCATTACCACAATGACCAGCTCTCTTCTCAGGCTCTATTTTGCTTTCTATTTTTTCAGTGCCAGGTTAGTAAATAATTGACCCAGAGCAGTGAAGAAGAAAAGGGGAAGGGAGTTCTCAGTTCACACAGAAGGTCAGGCAGACCAGCAGACATCATGGGTAGCGTACACTGACCTCAGGGGGTCTGTGGTAAGCGCCCCTTGATTCGTGAGGGAAAGTCCGCTGAGTGCACAGCCCTTTGGCAGGGCTCAGGCCAGTTTGCTAATCTTAGAAATACTAGGGAACAGCTTCCACTATGAAAGCTTGCATAAAAATTCTGTTATTATTTAGAAGTTGGTTTTCTAATGAGATCTTTGCAGGGTGCTATCTGCTTCCTGCATCCACAGGACTTCATTACTTGTCCAGAGCACAGGGAGGGGGAGGCACTAGAGTGTCACAGGAGGGGACATGTTCCAGGGGCTCTTGGGGACAGCAGGCAGAGGGTTCTATTTCCCTGGGTTCCTCCTGCTCTGCTCAGTTTGGGGACCCTTTCACTGGCTCTTTCCCAAAGGCAAAGCATGGCCCTACTCCCTTCCCCAACACCATGCCACTCTCACACACCTGGAAGGCAGTCTCAGGAGCCCACTTTCCTAAAGGTTCAGAGTGACGGGGGAGGTTGACATGGGAGCCAGAAATCTGCCATTCCTGAACACTGGCCGTCCCTGGTCTGCGCCCTAGGTTCCTCCCAGCACACCTGTGTCTTCAGGCTCCACCCCCGGTGCTGCTCGGGGCCACCTCTCTGCTCTGGCCATCTCACTGTTCTCATGCCACTTGTCCAAATCCTCAGGTCCCTGTTCACTACCCACATAGGACAGTCTTGCTGGCCCCAATCTGGCTCTCTGAGGCAGCCTCTCACTGGAAGCCACCGTCCAGGTGTTGGCCTCAGCAGCCACTCTCCTCTCCTTGCAGAAGCCCTGGACGTGGGGTATCAAAGAGCAGCTCTTTCCACCCACCTGGCCTCCCGAAGCCCTGGGAGATATTCTCCATGAGCCTGGGAGGGACAGGGGAGAATGGGGGATCTTACAGAGGCCAGAGATGGTCCCTCATGAGACCTGATTCAAGTTGAAATGTGTGGACCCCCACATCCACACTCATGTCCTCTCACTCCATTCTGCCTCCAGCTCCCCGGGGTAATTATTTGGAGTGGGTCCCTGGGCGTCTGCTTCCTGCGGCTCTGTCCTGCCCAGAGGTCTCCTAAACATGGCTCACATTGGCCTGCTGTCCATACAATTGTGAGTCCCAGGGTTCCCAAGAGTGAAAGCTGCCCAAAGCAGGTAGGGTCTAGGGGGTCTTCCAGTTTCTCTCTCCCAACCAGAGGCAGGAGTCACAGTGTCTGAGGCCCCCCACCTGCCCAGCCTTCCTCCCCTCTTCTCAGTGCACCTCAGCGGGCTGGGTGTTTCAGGTGTGTATCATCTCCCAAATGTCTCTAGAAGAAGCCCACCGGGCATCTCAGGGTGACAGAACCAGATGCTGGGTGGGTTTTTCCTATGAGGTCTGACCCTCCAGGAAGCAAGATTAAAAAAACCTGGTATCATTATTTACAGAGAACAAAAGAAGCCCTCTCTTCTAGGCTTCTGCACCCAGGTTCTTCCCTCCCTGACAGACAAGGAGTGTCCCTCCCACTGCTTGCACCCTGGACTTCAGGCTGCAGTTCAGCCCCATAAATCCTGCTATCCACCACTAGAAAGAAGATGGGAATTTCAGATGGATTTTGACAAAGAAGACCTCCCTGGGACACATGCATCTGTAACAGTGTGGGACCCCAGAGGAGACCTGTGTACACACATACCACGTAGTTCCCTTTCTGTGACCTTGTGGGTGGGAGGAACAAATTTCTATACACTGAATTTTCACTCTTTCAATCGTTCATGCATTTAATAAATGTGTGTGTAGCATGGGATAGGTTTAAGGCTCTATTCATGGAGAGGAGTGTGAATGCTGGGGAACACGACACAGTCCTTGGGTTACAGGAGCTTGTGGCCTCCGAAGAACACCATGGAGGCAGCTCTCTGTAACACAGGACACCGTGGGCGTGGGCAGGAGCAACACAGAGATGAGCGGGATTTATTCTAGCAGCGATGCAGCAAGGGATGAGGAGCGCGGAGAGCCAGGCTGGGGGAAGAAGACACACCCAAGGACTTATTTCAGTGTAATGAGCAGACATCGGAAGCCCTTTGGTGACACTGAGTCATCCCCCAAAAATGGTCCGTCCTTTCTGTGTTGTTACCCCTGATGGCACAGATCTCCTGAATGCAGCAGCTTCAGGTAAGAAAACTCCAGAGTCATGAGGCTGCTACATCTTCACTCATCAAAGGATAAGGACTAATTCCAAAGAGCAGTGACTGTGTCCATAACTTCTATATTTACAGAAAATAAATATCAATATCCATGATGACCAACCAGCATCCAGAAGGTGACACGCTGACAGGTCATAGATACAATCTGTAATGTCCACACGTTGTCAAGATTTCCTTTGTTACAAAAGCAATGCAGAAGGTTTCTGTTAGCTTATGTTTTGTTTCTTTGTTTTGATTACTGAATGCAAAACCCGCTTGTATTCTTACAAGTGGTTTTAGTCTTCCGAGTTCCTCTGAGAAGTAGCTGCTAGAGGGCTTGGTGTCTAGAGTGCCGTCCCCCTCTGCTTCTGTGTCCTTTCTCACCAGGAACCCAGGATGCCCATCAGCTAATCAGGAACATGGTGACCTCAGGTGGACTTTCATTTCCTAGAACTGGGTAGGCTGTGGGAAATCACAGGCAATAAAAATAGATCTTTGACAAATGGAATATGTGTCATATAATAACCTGGTTTAAGACCAGCTCTTCCTGTACCTGTTTTGTAAGCCAGGACTGTCCTGGTCACAGTGGGGTGGGGTTGTTGAGAGACCAAAGAAAATACCCAGACTCTGGGTGGGAGACTTTAGGTTTACTGAAACTTAATAAGTATCAGGGAAATTCTTGTGGCAGCTGGCTGGACACATGCCACACCTGTCACCAAGGGTGCTAAAACTTCAGCTAGGAAAGCATCAGGGTCGTAACTATGCTTTGTTCCCTTGCCTAACCAGTGTCGCAAGGAACAGCTGCCTTTGGCACAATGCAGAAGAGAACACTTCCTAGGGAAGACCCGCCCTGGCCCAGAACCCAGAGTCCATGCAAAGGAGTCAGAGCTCCTGCAGGCAATGCTTCCTTGACCGTCCAGTCTGGCCTGCGTTCACTGTCCCCTTGACTTGGCTAGAGTCTTGGGAAGAGAAAGGGCTACTCAGCAACATGGTGCTTGCTGACACTCCTCTTTCCCCAAGGATCATCCACAGGCCAAGAGTAGTGCCCTGCTGGAGGCACAGAAGAGAAGGCATTGCTTGTACAGGATGAAAGTACCCTGAGCGCCCAAAGGGACCAGCTCTCAGGCCATTCTCTGAGAGCTGGGTGACCACAGCCCCTCACCCCTTTCCACAGCCTTCCTCACTGCTGTCTCTGAGGCTCCATCAGATTCCACACCAGCTCCCTCCATAGAAACTTAGCCCTCAGCCCTGGCCCCCTGCTCTATTCCCCCAGCCTCCTTCCTCACATTTTGGACCTAGACTTTACTGACCTTCTGCCAACATGGCTCAGCAGGGTGGCCATGGGGCTTTTGGAACATTGTTCTTTTTCTATCCTACAACCCACTCTATCTGCCTGATTTCTAGCCCCCTCACCTCCAGGTGAGGCGTAGGGTGACAGCTCTTTGCTCCTGTGGATGATGAGACTCTGCTCTCTCTTCACCATCCCACACGCTGTCCATCCTCAGGGCTCCAGGCACCCTGCTCCCCTCCAGAACAACAGAACAGAAACTGCAAGTGACCTTGGAGATCCGTGGCCTACTCCACTCCTGGGTAGAGAAAACACAGAGGTGGAGGGGCAGAGATTTCCCCAAGGTCATTAGCCAGCTGTGACCACAGGCAGGACCAGAACCAGGACTCCAGAGGTCCAGTCCAGGGCTCCTTGATGAAGCAGTGGCATAAGGGGAGCAGCAGGGGTGAGGTTGGAGCACCCACTGCCCTCCACTACCATTCTGGGACAATTGCCCTCCTTCTTGCCCACCTTGTGATTCTGTTACCAACCTTATCTCTCTCGACCTCAGCTGGATTTGACCCACTGAACTTCTTTCTTCTTAAAATTGTCCCCTGGCTCTGCTCCAGCTTCTCTCGAGTCCCCTCCTGGTTGTTCTGTATGAGCAACTTTTCTCCCCTTGTGCCTTCAGTGTGATGCTGCCCTTGGTCGGCTCCTCAGCCGACACCCTCAAACTCATTGTGTGCGGCAATTGTGAGAGTCGAATGCACTAATCCATGCATGAAGGTGTGGTGAAGTGACCCCAGCCTGCAGACCCTGAGCCCAGGGCTCCCCATCCTCCAGCTTAGATCCTGATGAAAGAAGCCGGGCTACTTCCAGGTTGATATGCCTGCGATGTGGATTCAAGCAATGATCGACACTGAGGTTGTAATTACAAGAGTTTTACTTGGTGTCCTTTGGAATTAAAATTCAGGAGACACAGATTTGGGCTGAAAGTGTGTTTCAGAAAACTCAGAAAAGGTGAGGGATGGGAGGAGGGAGGATGAAATGGACAACTCTTGCTCAAGCTGCTGCCCTGAGGGTTATGGGAAGGAAATGGGGACTGTGGGCCACAATTGGGCTGAGCCGGGGACAGCTGTGAGACAGAGACTGAAGCAGAGATGTCACTCAGACGTCACACAGCAGAGCAAGAGGGGTGAGGGGATGGCCAGGAAGTGGCAGACACCTTTACAGGGTCAGGACTTCCCAGAGATGGCGGGACAGGGTTTGACCAGCCTCGTTGGGACACAAAGAAGCATTGTGAGCTGAGCCGATGTTGGGGTGCCTGGGGGTTCTGGCCTTTGGAAGGGATGAAGTAAGGAAGGCAGTGGGGGCAGCAGAAGTGTGTCCTGCAGAGGGAGAGGTGGCTGGGGACACTGCAGTTAGACAGCCCGCCCCTCAGCCTTCCCCCACATGGCAGGAGGCAGATCAGAGCCCTGCAGAGAAGGTGCGCAGGGGAAGGAGCCTGGGGTCAGGGGCCAGGGGCCATCATGGAGCTCCGTCCTCATTCTGAAGCTCGTCAGAGGCCACAGCAAAACTCAAAACAGGGCGTCCTGGGCTCTCCAAAATCTTCTCCTCCAAGAACTCACTTCCTGTGCCATTGTGGGAAGCTAGAAGGCAGCAAGGGTAGAGCATTAAGGGCAGATTGGGGGCTGGCTGGGGGGCCTGTAGTGGGACTTTATGCAGAGGACAGGACCATGGGTCGCCTTGATCATCACACCATGTGCTGAACACAGCCCTCAGCCTTCTGGAACTTTCCTCACAGGAGGGACTTTATCATGTTCAAGTTGCTTCTCCAAGAGACAGGTAGTTATTCCTTTCACTGTTTTGGGGGCAAAACAATAGGCCTGGGCTTGAAGCTTGCATCAGGGAATCGGCATGCAATCGTTGCTGATTCCGTTGGTCTTTATCCGTCTGGAGAATATTAGAGACAGGAAATTTGAGGGGAAGATATTGTGCCTGCTCCTCTGAGGTCAGTGCTATGACAGGACTTCCTGGAACCCACTGGAAATTCCTTCTTGTTCTGCACACACAGCTGGTTCTGCATGTTGGTACATGTGCACATATTTCTGGAACCAAGTTCATCTTTGATAATCTCTAGGGCTGCAACAATACAGACCAGATGTTCTGGATGAGCCACTTGGCCCGCAAGGCACCTCCACCAATGAGCTAAGCCAACCCCTGCCTTGGGCCTCCAAGACCAGTGAGCTCTGTATCCAAGCCACCTTGTGACTTTCTCTCTTTTTGCTCATAGATCTTCCCCTTGCCTCGACCTTCTTGAATGTGCCCATGGTTTGCTTTGGTCTGTGTTCCCCCCTGATGCTCTGCTGTTCCCAGATAGTATCATTATTCTTTGGCGAACTTTTTCTGGGAGTGCCATTGTGACAGGTGAAAGGTGAGTGCAGAGCTTGGCTGACCCAACTTATGTCTTAGGGGCACTGTTGGCATTCCATTTGTACATAGGGAAAACTTATGTTATGTACCTGACTGAGTTTTTCTTTGTGAATTTATGTTTTGCATGTCTTTTTTCAACCCAGAATCAGTAGCATTCAATCAGTAGCAATCAAATAGTTTGTCAAACAAAATTAAAATACCATCTTAAAATAACCCAGTGGATTAAAGAAATTATTTGACATATCTGATGATCTGTGACAGTGCTGGAAACCATGACACCAACGTCCCCTGCAGTTAGGAGGAACACTCCGGATAGATCTGCAGAATCACCCTGCCAGGCCCAGTGCTCCTGCTCTGTAGACAAGTGATCTCTGAAATCCTGTTGAAGCCTCTTCTATTCCCTCATCTGTAAAATGACTGCTATAATACTTCCTATTTATATTACTTTTTAAAACAATAGTGCTAGGTTTCAAACCTAGGACTTTGAACATGCTAGACAAGCCATCCACAACAGAACAACTTCCCAGCCCTCTCTTCTGATGACCAGATCATCGAGATGCTGTATGAGAAACACTTGTAGATGCCACAGGCTCTAAAAATGTGTGTTCTTTTCTGATCCTTGTACATTGGAAGAGAGTTTTGAACTGGATGATCTGGAATCCTAAAAATGGTAAGCTAGTCCCTGATGGTTGCCTCTAGGGGACTAGAGTCGAAAACAACTGAAGTGGGTACTAGCCAGTATGATAAGACAAGAAAATGAAACCAAGGAAAGATTGAGCATGAAAAACTAACAGGGTAACTATTAGTGCATATGATAACCTACACAGAAATCCCAAAATATTCTAGAAGCAAATCACTGGAATCAATAAGGAAATTTAGTAATTTCACCAGATGTGAGACTAATATGTAAAAGTCAACTGCATATGAATATACCATCAACAGCAATTTCAAAATGTAATTCTGAAGTATATTTATACAATGAAAGAAAAATAGGGAACAGTCTAATAAAGATATGCAAATTTTAATAGATAAATTGATGACTTTTGAAGGATTAAATTCTGCACTCCAACACATTGGCTCAGGGACTTGCTTCCTTAACAAGACTCCTAAAGCACAAGAAGTAAACTCACTAATCAATAAATAGGATGGTATCAAACTGAAAAACTCCTTCACAGCAAAGGAAACAATCAAGAATCTGAAGGGAGAGTCTACACAATGGGAGAAAATCTTTACCACCTGTACCTCAGATAGAGCATTAATTCCCAGGATACATAAAAAGTCTCCAAAAACTTAACACCATAAAAACAAATAACCCCTTTCAAGAGATGAGCAGAGGAACTCTACAGACACTTCTCAGAAGAAATACAAATGGTCAAGAAATACAGGAAAAAATGTTGTGCACCTCTAGCAATTAGAGAAATGCAAATTAAAACTACACTTAGATTTCATCTCACTCCAGTCAGAATGGCAATTATTGAGAATACAAGTAATGATAGATGTTGGCAAGGATATGGGGGGAAAGGCACACTCATATATTGCTGGTGGAACTTCAAATTGGTGCAACCATTCTGGAATGCAGTATGGAGATTCCTCAAAAAACTTGGAATGGAACCATCATTTGGGCCAACTATCCCACTGCTTGGTTTATATCTGAAGGATTTAAAATCAGCATACTATAGTGACACAGTTACATCAATGTTTATAGCGGCTCAAGCCACAATAACTAAGCTATGGAGCCAACTTCGGCGCCTTTCAACAGATGAACAAATAAAGAAATTATTGTATACATACACAATGGAGTATTACTCAGACATAAAGAATGACTTTATGATATTTGAAGGTAAATGGATGGACATATCATGCTAAGTGAAATAAGCCAGTCCCAAAAAACCAAAGGTCAAATATTTTCACAGATATATGGAAGCTAACCCACAATAAGGGGGAAGAAGGGAGTAATAGATATTCAGTATATTAGACAAAGGGGAATAAAGGGGAGGGGAATAGAATGAATCTAAATTAATTTTCTTATGTACTTATATGAGTATATCATAGTGAATCCATCAAGAACATCCATAAGAATGGGGTCCTAACTAGACTAGGATGTATTCCATGCTTGTACAATTATATCAAAATTAATTATACTGTCATATATAACTCAAAAGAACCAAAAAAAAACAATCCCTAATAAATTAAGGATTTAAGTGTAAAAGTAAACTTTAAACAAATTTAGAGGAAAATACAGAAGAACCTCCTTATGACTTTGGATAGGAAAAGATGACCTAGACAAGACACTAAAAGCACAGAACATAAAAATTTTGACAAATTAGAACACATTCAAATTAAGGTACTGTGTTCATCAAAAGATACCCTAAAGAAAGTCAAAAGATGAGCCAAAAAATGGAAATTATTTCTACACATAATCAACGAAGAGGAGTATAAATTTACAAGGAATCCTAATAAATCAAAGAGAAAAAAAAAACAAGCAACTCAAAAGAAAATAAAAAAAAAAAAAGGAAAAGAAAATTGGTGTTGGAGTCGGCTATTTCGCCACCGTGACTAAATGACACAACCAGAACAATTGTAGAGGAGGAAAAGTTCATTTGAGGGCTCATGGTTTCAGTGTCTCAATCCATAGACAGCCAGCTCCATTCCTCAGGGCCTGAGGTGAGGCGGAACATCATGGCCGAAGAGTGTGACTGAGGGAAGCTGCTTACATGGTGATCAGGAAGCAGACAGAGAGACTCCATTTGCCAGATACAAATATATACCCAAAGCCACACCCCCAATGCCCACCTCCTCCAGTCACACCCCATCTGCCTTCAGTTGCCACTCAGTTAATCCCTATCAGGGGATCAATTCACTGATTGGGTTAAGGCTCTTGTAACCCAGTCATTTCTCCTCTGAACCTTCCTGCATTGTCTCACCTGTGAGCTCCTGGGGGACACCTCACATCCAAACTGTAAGAATTGGCATGGGAAAACCGAATGACCAATGAATACATGAAAAGATGCTCACATCGTTGATAATTGGATCTCAGTGTTACAGCCACCACACTGGCAGAAGTTTTAGAGTTGGAATTCTGGTTTCCTCAGGCCCCATCCTGCTCTGGGGCCATTCTCAAGGCACCTGGACCATGCGCCACACACTAGTTCTGCAGGAAACACACCAATCGAGAAGCAGCAGCCAGCGGCACCTGGAGAGGAGGACTAAAAACTTGATTTTAAGCTGGCAGGCCCAGAGGAAAACAAATCTCCAACTTCTGAGCCCTGATCCACAGTTTCTCACATTTAAAGGTTATTTGGTGACATCTTAGACCCATCCTATCACTGGGGCTTTTTTCCTCTTTAAAAAGAAAATTCCTAATCTATGTGGCTGAAGGCCTCTGTGCAGCTGCAGGGCCTCTAACATGAAGCATGCTCACGGAACAGATAAGAAGAGACAGCTCTTTCCACAGGCATCTGTTACAGTTCAAGAGAGAGGAGTCAGACTCCTTGGGTGGTTCTTGACAATCCAAAAGGTAGGGACCCTCATTAATTAGGCTTCCTGGAGAAAGGCTGAGGGAGGGGAGGGGAACTGACCCCTTCCCCAGGCATTGGACTCTTACCATGAGGTTTTTATAAGTTCATCTCACAATCAGGTCTGGTTCTGCCTCCACACCAGCCCAGGAGGCCCTGCCCACGTGCACCAGGAGGCACACACTAACAGCCACACTGGCACCGTTCACACTGCACAGCTGCACACAACCTAGACGTTAGTCAACAGGAAAACGGACAAGTAAACTGTGGTGTATTCACTTCCACCAGTGCTCACACGAACCATGGCTGCATATGGTGGCACAGACAAACCTCCCAAACAGAACGAGCAGTGGGGATGGACCACAAAGAAGAACAAGGCAATGAGAAACACAAAGTGGAGAACAGGGGCCACCTCTAAAAGTAGGGAGGATTTTAAAATTTGGTGATGCTTTGGGTTTTGATTTAGGTTGTGGACACCTGTCTCTTCATTTTTAAAATTTTTAATTTTTATTTCCTTGAATCATGGTGAAATACACACAGCCCTAAAACTCATTCCAACCACCCTCGAGGGTGCATTTCACCACCACTGTGCACCACCAACACGGCCATCCACACCCAGGACCACACTGAACTGTCCCCATTCAACACCACCTCCCCACTGGGAGAGCCCCTGGCCAACACCAGGCTACCTCTGTCTCTGAACTTGACTCACACAGACACTCACTGGCTCCTCTCTCCTGGGTGGACATGGTACGCACCTGGTACAAAATCCACAAGAATGAGCATTCTCCTCCTCTGACAAAATGCATAATCCATCTTTCCTCATTCTTATGTTCAGCTCCATCCTCATTCAAATAAAAACCACCTGTGCAGGTGGAGAAGAAATAGTCTGTCAGAGTGAGAAGAAAGAAAAGGATGGGTGGGGAGTGGGTGGGGAAGAGGATGGGGTAGATTTGATTCTTCATGTCCTTTTAATTACTGGTTCAGGGTTCCCATGAGCCTAGCTACTTTCACCCTTGGAGTCCTATGAGCCATTAACTAGCTTCTGGGTTTAACTGAGCTGGTTTATGGATGGCTCTTCAACATTCATGGGCTTCAGAGAGAAGAGGCAGACTGTATTTCCTGGGCTCCATGTGACCTTGCCATTCGGAGGGCTGTGGACCAAGCCACCTGGGAACACCCATCTTGTTTCCTGTTCCTGGGGGCTGTTCACCTGGTGTTGGGGTTAAGGCCATGGGGACACTTTGTTGAGTTCTGTTAGTCTGTGTTTAACTGCTACTATCCAGGTACTAGAAGGTATGAGAGTGGCCAAACCCTTAATAACATCCAGTTTCTACTGATTTTTAAGCATAAGAGGCTGTTGAGAAGAGAAAAGCATGAATACAGTCCTGGATTGACCTCAGATGAGGGGGACCTGGAGAAACTTCTGAGCAAGGATGCAAAGGGCGGAGGCAGGTGTGTGACCTCCTGAGAAAACCGAGGCAGTACTAGGTGGATCTAGATCCCGCATAGAGCAGGGGAAGGTTGCTTGTGTGATCCATTTGGTGTGGTTAGTTGTTGTGGTTGCTGGTCTTGAGTCACCAAAATTGTACCTTCCTTGATGGCAGAAAATCAACTCTATGATGCATGCCAGATCCAGCCAGCTCAGGAGGTCTTCCACCCTTTCTACACCCATCACAAGGATGAAGTGAGCCCATCACAGAGCCCCAGGTCCCAGCTGCTGACAGAGTAAGAAACACACTGTGAACTGCCCACAGCCAACTTGGGTTTGGTGCTGGCTGAAGGATTGGCAGTGTTGAACATTAATCATCCAGAAAATAAACTAAGGGCGAAAGAGCATCCGGGCTGTGAGCCCCTCTGTGTAACAGTTTCATGGCCCTGAGCACATGCGGAGCTCTCGCTCTCCCAGCTATGAAGCAGATGATAAGAACCCCCATGCTCTTACCAGGGATGCTCCACAACAGACAGCCTACAGCTCAGAGCCTAGGTCACAGGAAACTTGCAACTTACACTTATTCTCTGTTGAAAGGTAGAGCCCGTCCACAACAGAAGGCCTGCTGTTTTGAACATTTTTCTTAATTAACCCCAAAGTATTTGGTTTACATTACTTACAGTAGGGGATCTCAAAGTGCGGTCTCCAGGCCGGCAGGTTCAGGATCACTGGGGAACTTGTTAGGAGTGTAAATTCCCAGTCCTCTCCTCCAGACCTCCTGGATCAGGAACTCCAGGGTGGGGATGAGCAATCTGTGATTTAGCAGGCTCTCCAGCTGACCCTGGTAAAGTTTGAGCCCCATGACTGCACAGAAACACCCCCATCTCTCCTTGTGCCTTTACTTCCCTCTCCTTGGATCCCAAGTGTCAAATATGCTGGCATGCAGGGTTCAGGGAATTCCTAGCTCTCTGCTATTCCACCATCTAGCTGAATTCCAAGGTCCCTGCAACTCTGCTATTGCTCAAGCAAAACACCTGTCCTTGTCTGCTCCCTGACAGCTGAGCCATGGGTCATAGGGGAAGAGGTATCCTTTTAGGACACTCCCTCAGTGACCCACTCCCTCCAACTAGGGCCCATCTCCTGTAGTTTCCATCACTTCCCAGTTGTCCATTCAGTTGTGAACCCATCAATAGGTTAATCCTTTATTGAGATCAGAGGCTTCAAGATCCAGTCACTCCTCAAAAACCCAAACTCTGATCATTGCTGTGTTGCTGACCCAGCCTTCAGCATATGAGCCTTTGGGGGGCATTCCAGATCGAACCATAACAGTGCTCTGGACTTGACAATGACTGCCAAGACAGAACATACCATCATTGGGTAATTAGAGTATAAGCTCAGCTAGGGAGAATCAGCCAGATCACCAGGGATGAAGTGGTGGGGAGATATGTGACAGGGCTGGGCAGGTCCTGAGAGGCTGGTTGAGGGGCTCTTCATTGAACTAGACACCCAGATGAGGCTGGGCAGTGAGATGATGATTGAATTAGAGCTGCTCAAACATAGAATATTCCAGAAGATTGTGGATTGGAGGAAGAGGCCTATGATCCCATCTAATTCATCCTTCAAGACCCAGTTTCAGCCCAATTTCCAGGAAGCCTTCCCTGAATTCTCTAGTAGAATGTCTTTAAACTGAAATGTGTCAAATGTGCACTGCCTGGGGATGTTATACCCCCAGTTCTTCCAGCATTGTGGGATCACCATTTCCTTTAGTTTCACAGGTGAAAGTCCCCCTACTACTAATTCCCAATAACTGAAAAGAGTTCTGGTTGTGAATTATGTTTTTCTTAGTCACTTTTTTTTCCCTTGGGATATTTTAAACTGTTTCCCTTTTTATTTGAGCTTTTAGTTACACACAATAGTTGGGTTCATCCCCACAAATGCAGATACACATGAAATTGGTGATGATCTTCCTTTACCTTTCATATTCCCTCCCTTCTCCCACTCTCCTTCCTCTACTAGACTTCCTTTGGTTCATCTATTGATTCATATTTGACTGGTTATTTATGTTATCTTATCCTTCTCTCACCCCTTTCCTTATTTCTCTCTAGCTTACACATAGGAGAGAAAATATTCAACCCTTGAGTTTCTGAGTCTGGCTAATTTCACTTAGCATGATGTTCTCCATTTCCATCCATTTACAAGGAAATGCCACAATTTCATTCTTTTTTATGGTTGAGTAGAATATATGTATCATCATCTGTTGACGGGCATCTGGGTCAATTCCACAATTTTGCTATTGTGCATTGTGCTGCTATAAACATTGAGGTGTCTCTATTGCTATAATTTGCAGATTTTAGATCTTTTAGGGGAAAAACCAAAGAGGAGGACAGCTGGGTCATATGGTGGGTCCATCCCTAGTTTTTGAAGAATCTCATAATTGCTTCTCGAAGTTATACTAGTCTTCAATCCCACCAACAATGTACAGGTGTATCTTTTTCCCCAAAACCTCCCCAGAATTTACTGTTGTTCATATTCTTGATCATTGTCATTCTGACTGGAGTGAGATGAAATCTCAGTATAATTTTTATTTGCATTTCCTTGATTTCCGGAAATGTTGAACATTTTTTCATATGTTTATTGGCTATTTGTGTTTCTTCTTTTCAGATGTTTCTGTTTAGTTCTTTTGCCCATTTATTGATTGGGTTATTTGGGGGTTTTGGTGTTAAGATTTTTGAGTTCTATATATTTTCTGGTTATGAATCCCTACCAGAGGAGTAGCTGGCCAAGATTTTCTCCCATTCAGTAGGCTCTCTCTTCACACTCTTAATCATTTCCTTTGCTATGCAGAAACTTTTTAGTTTGATGGCATCCTGCTTATTTATTCTCTGTTTTATTTCTTGAGTTTTGAGGGTCTTGTTAAGGAAGTCAGAGGTAGCACCTGCATGGTGGCATGTTGGCCCTATCTTATCTTCCAGAAGTTGTAAAGTTTCTAGCCTAATTCCTAAGTCTTTGATCCATTTTGATTTGTGTAGGGTGAGATAGAGGGGTCTAATTTCCTTTTTCACATGTAACTATCCAGTATTCCCAAGCACCATTTGTTAAAAAGTCTCTCTTTTCTCCAAGACATACTCTTGGCACCCTGGTCAAATATCACATGGTTGTAGGTGTGTGGATTTGTCTCTGTGTCTTCTATTCTGCTCCATTGTTCTTCATGTAAATTTTGATATCAATACCAAGTTGTTTTATTACTATAGCTCTGTAGTATAATTTCAGATCAGGTATTGTGATTCCTCCTGCTTTTCTTTTCTTGGTTAGTATTGCTTTGATTATTCTGTTTCTCTTCTTTTTCCAAATGAATTTAAGAATTGTTTTCTTTTTTTTTTCTAATTCTGTGAAGAAAGTCATTGGTATTTTGATGGGGATTGCATTTAATATTTATATTGCTCTTGGTAATAGGGCCATTTGGAAAGTATTGATTCTGCCTATCCAAGAAAATGGGATGTCTTTCCATCTTCTTAGGTCTTCTTTAATTTCTTTCTTCAGTGTTCTATGGTTTTCACAGTAGAGCTCTTTTGGGATTTTTAGGCTATTGTAAATGAGATGATTTTCCTGAATGCTTCCTTGGCTGAATCACTATTGGAGTATATAGGAAAGCTATTGATTTATGGATGATCTTGTATCCTGATACTTTGCTAAGCACATTTATAAGCTCTAGAAGTCTTCTGGTGGAGTTGTTTTATGGAGGAGGGGGTGTATTCTAGATGTAAGATCATATTGTCAGGAATTGAGCTGCTATAAACATTTATGTGGCTATGTCACTATAATATGCTGATTTTAAGTCCTTTGGGTATAGGCCAAGGAGTGGGATAGCTGGGTCAAATGGTGGTTCCATTCTAAGTTTTCTAAGGAATCTCCATTCTGCTTTCCAGAGTGGCTGCACTAATTTGCAACCCCACCAGCAATGTATGAGTGTACCTTTTTCCCCACATCCTCACCAACACCTACTGTTGCTTCTATTCTTGATAATAGGCATTCTAATTTGGTGAGATGAAATCTTAGGGTAGTTTTGATTTGCATTTCTCTTATTACTAGAAATGTTGAACATTTTTTCATATATCTGTTGATCACTTGTAGATTCTCTTCTGTGAAATGTCTGCTCATTTCTCTAGCCCATTTATTGACTGGGTTATTTGTATTCTTGATATAAAGTTTTTTGAGCTCTTTATAGATTTTGGGTATTAGTGCAGTATATGAAGTGTGTGGCAAAGATTTTCTCCCAC
>JAJEJO010005143.1:49144-65640 GCA_020662805.1 Glaucomys volans | reverse complement strand
CACTCTGTAGGCTCTCTCTTCACATTATTGATTGCTTCCTTTGCTGAGAAAAAGCTTTTTAGTTTGAATCTATCCTAGTTGTTGATTCTTGCTTTTATTTCTTCTGCTTTGGAAGTCATGTTAAGAATATCTGGTCCTAAGCCAATATGATGAAGATTTGGACCTACTTTTTCTTCTATTAGGTGCAGGGCCTCTGGTCTAATTCCTAGGTCACTGATCCATTTTGAGTTGAGTTTTTTGCATGGTGAGAGATAGTGGTTTGGTTTCATTTTTCTGTGATTTCCAGTTTTCCCAGCACCATTTGTTGAAGAGGCTATCTTTTCTCCATTATATGTTTTTGGCACCTTTGTCAAGTATAAGATAATGGAACTATCACCACAGATGCTACTAAAATACAAAATATAATTAGAAACTATTTTGAAAATCTATACTCCAAAAAAGTAGAAAATCTTGAAGACATCGACAGGTTTCTGGAGACATATGATCCACCAAACTGAATCTGGAAGACATACACAATTTAAATAGATCAGTTTCAAGCAACAAAATAGAAGTCATCAAAAATCTACCTACCATGAAAAGTCCAGGACTAGATGAATTCTCAGCTGAGTTCTTCAAGACCTTCAAAGAAGAACACATTCCAATAATCCTCAAAGTATTCCATGAAATAGAGGAGGAGGGAACCCCTCCAAACTCATTCTATGATGCTAATATCACCCTGATACTGAAACCAGACAAATACTATGTCCCTTCTTGAAGACTACTGCCAAGAGTTCTTTCAAGGGGTCATAAATAGTCAGGACACTTACAAAGTCTTCATTTCAAATCCCCTCTAAATAAAAGATTGGCTGGGAAAAGAAACAAAGGAAGTCCACCTGAGGTCTTGCAACCTTCATGTTTCCCAACTAGGCGATGGGCATCCGGGGTCCCTAGTCAGAGAGGGTGCAGGTGCAGAGGGGACAGCATGCTAGACACCAAGACACCCAGAAGTTCCTTCTCAGAGCAACTCAGAGGCTAAAATGACATGAGAGAGTGAAAGGACAATTGTATTCAGTGTCCCTAGAAAACAGAAACTAAAATTTCCATGCAGCTCGTCTGTGGCAGGAAAGTCTAAGGACAGTGGCATGTTAGAGATCTACCTACAACCCTTCAGAATGTCACCTTCCAGATGTCAGGAGGTCACCATGGATACCAATATGTATGTGGTTATTTTTGTAAATACAGAAGTTTGGAAGCAGACCCTTCTGCTCTTTGCAAGCAGTCCTCTTCCTGCCCTAACCACATAGCAGCCTCCTGACTCTGGAAGCTTTCTTACCCAAAGCCATTTCCCAGGCATGGGTTCTGTGGCATCAGCTGTAACAGCACAGAGAGGACTGATCATTTTCAGGGTGACAGTGTGCCACATGGCTCCTTATTACCCTGAGAAAACCACATGGCCTTGGTGCTCATCAGATACTACCTCCTCCCCCAGGCTCCATCTGCTCTCTGCTTTCCTCACCCCTCACCCATCACTGCCAGAACCACTCTCACCCATCACTGTGGTCCCTGTGAACATCTGCCCAGTTGTCCCCTGTTGGAGAAAATTTCTGACATGCTACCATGGCTTGGGAGGGGTTGAGGCTCCCCCATGCATGGATTGGGAATAAAGGCTGGGTCCCCAGTGTGGTGCTATTGGGAGGTGGTGGAATCTGTGGGTAGTGGGGTCTGGTGGGAGTCTGTCAAGTCCTTTGGGTCATGAAGGCTTTCTTGTGCTACTCTCTTGATAATTCTTACAAGAGGATGCTTCTTAAAGGAGTAACTCTGTCCCACACAGTCCCATCTGTACCTGGTTCCAGAAGTGACCACTGCCTTCCACAAATGCTCCCATGGTTGCCATCACCATTTTCCATGACTTAGTCATTACAATAGAACCCTTGTGGGTGGCTGGCCCTTCTAGTTTCAAAGCAATTAGCTGAGGATATCTCTCCTTTCTCCAAAGGTGGCCTGTCTCAGGCATTACTTACACTGATGAAGAGGTGACTAATATACATGGTGTGTGCTCTTGTGTGTTCTTGAGGCCAGAAGTGCCTCGAGGTCAAGGATGATGTCATGTTCACCATGTTTACCCACTTCCTACCATGAACAGACCTTGCCACACATCAATAGACGTTTATTCCATATTTATTAATGGGTGGGTGATTGAAAGAAGATGATGGTGCCCAATTATTCCCCCACCCACCCACAACCCCACAGGCAGAGAAGTTGAGGTGGACTTGTGCACAAAGCCCATGCAGGGTCACCCACCCACAGCACACAGGAACACACCCCAGGGAGGGGCTTGGAGCTGACATACATGAAAAACTCCTCTCTATTCAACAGGAGGACAGCAGGATTCATGGTGCCGAATGGAAGAGTGAAGTGCAGGGTGGGAGCAGGGAGGGGCTGTGCCCTCAGCTTGTCAGGAAAGGAAGGACTCGGATTGTGGAAGCAGAGAAGGGGAAAGTGATCCTCCTGCTGCTGATCTGTACACTGGAACTCACTTTCTGTGTCTAACTGCAAGGTCCTTGCATGAGGGATGGCCTCCTGTAAAGTCCTTTGGGGCAGTCTTGTTCACCTGAAAAATAGGCACACACAGGACATACCAATAAGGATGAAAGGAGGCAGGGAGATGCAGTGACCTTGGGCCACCAGACCCCTCCATCCACTGGGCAGGGAGCAAGGCACCTAAGGACCCTCTAGAGTCCACCTAGCTGGGGCATATTTCCTCCCATTTGGAAGTCCCACGAGTCACCTTAGTGGAAGGTTTGATGGTAATGAAGAGTGTGATAACCACACAGATGGTAAGCATCAATCCATAAATGATTATCCTGTGGAACTGAAAACAGAATGGATTGAGAGGACGTGAGTGAGGGTCTGGGAGTCCACACATCTCAACTTGAGCAGGTCTCAAGATAAACCATCTCTGGCTTCTGTAAAATCCCCCATCCCCTCCAAGGCTTAAGGAAGAATGTCTCCTGGGGCTTCATGAGGCCAATTTTGTGGAAAGAGTTGCCCTTTTATCCCTCAAGGCCAGAGCTACTCCACAGAAAGGAGAGAAAGAAACCACAAGGACCTGGAAAGGCAAACACATTGTTATGGAGCACAACTTAAGAACAGCCCAGTCACCACTGTGAAGTCCAACTTTGAGAAGCTTTATTACTGGGTCAGCTGACTGTCTCACATAATGCCCCCAACATGGCTACTGGGAGAACAGCCCTGACCATAGGTTTCAGGGGGTGTTATACCATAAGTCAGTCCATCAGTCATAAGTATGCGTTGCTATGATTCAAAACTATAAACTAACATCATGGGATCTAAAATTATAAGCAGAAGGGGAAATGAGTCAAAATGATCTTACTGAGGTACAAATTAAAGAATGGTCACTAACATCTAGAGAATCACTGTTGACATCACTGTTGACTTGGTTCATTATTTAGGAAAAATAGGAATTAAAAAGAGAACACGTTGTCATTAAACAAGAATTGCCCTCTCGTATTGCCAAACATGTCATGCTAAGCAACTGTTGATGGGGACAGAGGTGGGGTGTTGCCAGTGGGAGAAGCTTTTCCTACATAACATGGAGTCTCAAGGTAAAAAGGAGTCTGTTTAGTCATTGCCCAAACAGCTAGCCTATAACTTTCCCATGGAGTCAAATGTGTCAAACCATCACAACATATGTCTAAATCATTAACAAGGTTTGGAGTGGAAGGACCCTTGTAAATTACACCAGTGTTTCACAAATATCTTTTTTTTTTTAACAAAATTCTTCCATACATAGAGGCTTCCATGGGAATGGGGTCCCCCAGCCCTCTGAGGTTTCTTATGAGATGGGAAGTAAGTCATGGCTGACTCAGTCCTGGAGCCCCATCCTCAATGACTCTGGAAAAGCTGTCATGCAGGGCACCCTGTGCTCAGATGTGAGGACTGAGGTGTAAGGCGGGGCTTGGGGACGCTCCCTTTCCAAGATAAGGCAATGGCAGAAGTGATATTAGAAGCCAAGTTCTCTGATTCTGACTTCCTGCTCTGCATTCTGTGGCCCTGGCCTTGTGTGAGACGTACCCTCCTGAACTCCCTGCTTCCCTCTCCTCAGCCAACATGGGGTTCATTATTTCTCCCACTGGGCAGTGGGTGCAGCCCTGGGGTCCCTTCCCAGGAGGAAAGTCCCCTGCTCTTCCATGCCATGCTCTCCCAGCAGATGGGAGAACTGAAGTTAGGATGAGTGAGAGAACACAAAAGAGGTGGCCTGGGGCACAGAGGGAGAGACCCAGGCCCCTGGTGGATGGGTGTGACTTGACCCCTAAGCCATGGGAGTCACGAAATGTCCCTGGGATGGGAGGAGCTCCAAGTGCTTCTGAGAAGTGATAAGGACTCCATGGAGTGGTTCTCTGGGGAGGAGCCTTCTAGGAATTTTGGAGGGAGAGTGTCCCCAGGTGACCGTCTGATTGAATACACATTGTGGGCAATGATTTCCATGAAATGTGGGCACACTAGAGCTGGCGTGATTGTTCATTTGATGAGGCACATTTATGAAGCATCAGACCTGTGCCAGGCATGGCTCTAGAAATTTGGGTGAGGATTGGGCATGACACAGAAGACATCTCTGCCCTTAAGGGGCTTCAGTCCAGGGGAGAGGAGGCAGGAGGTGAGAGGACCAGTAGGAGATGAGTCAGCCATGTTGGGTGTTGGAAAATGCTTAAGATGTGTAGGAACCAAACAGAGGAAAGGGGAGCTGGGCATGGGGTGGGTGCTTGGAATTTTAGGGACAGGTGTTAGAGTTTATAGGTGGCCTTGTTGAGAAGGGGACTGTCCAGCAATGATGTGAAGGAGGGAGGGAGGCACGGAGGCCATCCTGGTATACCTGAGGGAAGAGGCTACCATTCAGGGTACATTCCAGTCTACCTGGGAGAAGAACCTGCTAGTCAGAGGACACATTCCAGGCTACCTGAGGAAGAGCCTGCTAGTCAGAGGACTCATTCCAGGCCTACAGTTGGAAAGACACCTTGTGTGTATGAGGGACCTCAAGTGGGCAAAAACAGTGTAAGTGGATCAAGTTGGAAGGTGGGAGTGGTGTCCAAGGTTGAAGGGCACCAGGTGGTCATTGCATTCAGAGTGGTGAGGAACTTGGCTGTGTTCTCTGAGGAAAATAGCAGAGTGATTCTTTCTGAGCAGAGAACTGAGGTGAGCTTGTGCATCAAAGAGTTCCAGCAGGGTGCTGAGCTAAGCACAGCTGAGAGGTGCCAGCATGGAGGAGGAGAGAAGAGGCTGTTTCAGTGATTGGCATGAGCCGTGCTGGGGAGTCAGCCAGGGTGACCATGGAGAAAGTGGGGGAAAGGACTGGATTCATTTCCAAAGAAGCATCAACAAGATTCCCTGAGTTCTGATCTGTGTGTGCATGTGTGTGTGTGTGTGTGAGAGAGAGAGAGAGAGAGAGAGATGACAGAGACAGAAAGAGAGAGAGGGACAGAGAGAAAGAGAGATATGCAAAGGTGTACATGACTTTATGTCTTCCCCCATCAGCTCAAGGGGTGGCATTGCCTTTGGAAAGGAGAACAAAGTAAAGAAGTTTTGGTCAGAAATCTTGAGGTCAGGTCAGCATGTAGAGTCTGGAGGGGTGGGTGGGAGGGTCAAGGGGAGCAAGAGGATAGTCAGTGTAGGTCATAATTGGTTGTGTCAGAAAGATGGGGGCTGATTAAAAAGGAGATAAAATCCCCCCCAGTGCCCTACCCTTCCTTCACCTGTTTTCCAGCATACCTGCCTCCAGGGCATTGTTCCTCCTACAGCCATGTTTAATAAGGATCACCCCCTGGTCTGCTCCCTCCCTGCCTGTGCCTCTGGGCAGCTGCATTCCTGCCCCTGGATCATTCTGCCTCCTTGCCCACCATTTGGACACTAGCCAGGTAGGCACGGTGTGCAGGAGGAGGAAACTTGAGAACAAAGAAAATCTAAAATGTGTAATAGGGGCAGGAAAACCCCACTTCCTCGGACACCCAGCAATCTGGCCCTTCTCTTTGGAGAAGTCTATCTCTGCCCTATGCTTTAAATGAAATTTTCTGAGGGGGATCCAAGATGGCGGGCTAGAGGGAGGATGTGTTCCTTGTCGCTCCTTAACTCAGGATTCAAACAGACAGGAGGATTCAAACAGACATCCCGCCCCATCAGGATGCATAGTCTTGGGCAGGGAGCACTGGCCTGTCCCCCTCGGACTACTGCTCAGGGCACAGGTCTCCTGGTGAGCCCCCAGCACAGAGATCAGGAATTCCATGCCATCAGGAGCAGCGTCCTCAGCCTAGAGCACTGGCCTGCCCCTGCCTGAGTCCCCACGCAGAGTTCAGGCCTGCCCCCTCGGAGCTCCGGCAATGGGCACAGGTCTGCTGGTGAGTCCCCAGTGTGGAGATCAGGACTTCCATGCCATCTGGTACAGCTTCTCCAGCAGAGACCACTGGGCCTGCTTAGCCATCAAGCCTGCAGCTGGAATTCCCAGGGGAGGAGCATAGGCCTGCTGCCGCTGGTCTCCCCAGTGGGGACCACAGGCCTGCCTGGGCCATCACTCTGGTCTGGCACACCCACTAGTCAACTCCTTTGCTCAAAATTCCTGTGTTCTCACTGGTGATGAGAATCAGAGCCAAGTTTCATTTCCTGGAGTTGAAGATGGAACACTTGTCCAAGAAAGGACAAGGCAACAGTAGAAAGAAACTTTTATTTGAATGATAAAACAGAGATAGAGTTTTGGAAGAGACGGGCCTGAGACCAGGGTGTCCAAGGAAGTGGGATGTCCTGCTCCTTTTATACATTTTAGATTTTCTTTGTTCTCAGGTTTTCTCCTCCTGTACATCGTGCCTGCCTGGCTAGTGACCAAATGGTGGGCAAGGAGGTAGAATGATCCAGGGGCAGGATTGCAGCTGCCTAGGGCCAAAGGCAGGAAGGGAGTGGGCCAGGGAGCCTTCATTCATTAACCATGGCTGTAGGAGGAACAAGGCCCTGGAGGCAGGTATGCTGGACAATAGGTGAAGGAACTGGAAGACACTGGGGTGATTTTATCTTCTTTTTTCAGCCCCCATCTTTCTGACCCAATCATTTATTACCTACTCTGAATCTCCATTTTCTCCCCTCACGCACCAGGGACATGGCTCTCTCCCTCTGTGCCCCAGGCCACCTCCTTTGCAGTCCCTCACTCACCCTAACTTCAGTGACTCCCACCTACTGGGAGAGCAGGGCATGGAAGAGCATTGGGATTGTCCTGCTGGGAAGGGACACCAGGGCTGCACCCATTGCTCAGCAGGAGAAATAATGAAGCCCATGATGGTTGAGGAGAGGAAAGCTGGGAGACTCAGGAGGGCAAGTTCCACACAAGGCCAGGGACATGGAATGCAGTGCAGGAACGCAGAATCAGAAAACTCGGCTTCTAATGTCACTTTTGCCTCATCCTGGAAAGGGAGCATCCCCAAGCCCCACCTTGCACCTCAGTCCTCACATCTGAGCACAGGGTGCCCTGCACGACTGCTTTACAACAGTCACCTGAGGATGGAACTCCAGGACTTTATCATCTATGATTTATTTCCCATGTAATAAGACCTCAGAGGGCATGAGGGCCCCATTTCCATGGAAAACTTTAAGGATGGAAAAATTCCATTTAAAAAATATATTTGTATACCACTGGTGCAATTCACAGGGTGCTTCTACTCCAAATCTTGCTGCTTGATTTAGACATATTTGTGTGCCTTGCCCAGTTCCCTGTGGTTTCTTGCTCTCCTTTCCATGGAGTAGCCCTGGCCTTGAGGGATCAAAGGGCAGCTCTCTACCCCATGGAGCCTCATGGAGCCCCAGGAGACATTCTCCCATGTACCTGGGGTGATGGAATGGAGGATTTTACAGAAGCCAGAGATGGTCCATCTTGAGACCCAACTCAAGCTAACATATGTGGACTCCCAAACAGTACTCAAGTCCTCTCACTCCATTCTCCTTCCAGCTCCCTCTGATGCCCATTTCTGGAGGGTTGTTGTTTGCCTCCTGTGCACTTTACAAATTCGTTTTCAAAAAGAAATCTTCCCCTCCGGTGAGTTGTGGGACTCCTGAATGGGTGGAGAGATGCCGCAGCTAGGTGGACTCTAGAGGGTCTTTGGGAGCCTCACTCCCTGCCCAGTGGCTGGAGGGGTCTGGTGGCCCAAGGGCTCTGCACCTGTCTGTCTCCTTTCACCCTTATGTGTGTGTCCTTTGTGTGCCTGCTTTTCAGGGGATCATCAATACAGTAATCACCTTTGCACTAAATCTGGTCCTATCCAGGATGCTTGCATATAAACGCTAAAAGAGAGATGCAGTGTGCAAATCAGCAAAAATGAAAGAGTCTAGAAGACTCTTTCACTGCAACAAAAGGAAGACCTCCCCCTTCTCTGCTTCCACAACCTTGTCCTTCCTTGCCTGACCAGCTGAGGGCACAGCCCCTCCCTGCAACCAACTTGTACTTCACACTTCCTTTCAGCCCCAAGAATCTTGCCGTCCTTCTGTTCAATGGAGAGGAGTTTTTCGTGTATGTCTGCTCCAAGCCAGTCCCTGGGGTGTGCTCCTGTGTGCTGTGGGTGGGCCTCCTTGCTTGGCTTTGTGCACAAGTCCACCTCCACTTCTCTGCCTGTGAGTTTGTGGGTGGGTGGGGCGAAGATCTATGCACCATCATCTTCTTTCAATCACACTTTCATTAATAAATATGGATGAAGCATCTATTGATGTGTTGCAAGGTCTGTTCATGGCAGGAAGTGGGTAAACATGGTGAACATGACATTATCTTGACCTCAAGGCAATTCTGGCCTCAAGAACACACAAGATGCACACCATGGATATTAGTCACCTCTTCATCAGTGTAAGTAATGGCTGAGACAGGTCACATTTGGAGAAAGGAGAGCTACTCATGTAATGCCTTTGAATTTGAAGGGCCTGATACCCACATGTCTCTGTTGTAATGAGTAAGTCAGGGCAAAGGGTGAAGGCAGCTATGGGAACATTTGTGGAAGAGAGTGGTCACTTCTGGAACCGGGTGCAGATGGGACTGGGCTTGCTCCTTTAATAACCACCCTCTTGTAAGAAGCACCAGGAGAGTAGCACAAGAAATATTTTTTAACCCAAGGGACCTAAGGGCCTCCCACCAGACCCCACCATACATAGATTCCACCTCCTCCCAATAGCACCAAGCTGGGGACCCAGCTGTTATTCCTAATCCATGAATGAGGGACCCTCAAACCACACAAGCCATAGCAACATGTCAACAAGTTTCTCCAACTGGTGACAGGTGGGCATTTGTGCACAAGGACCACAGTGATGGGTATGAGTGGTACTGGCATTGATGGGTGAGGGGTAAGGAAAACAGAGAGCAGATGGAGCCTGGAGGATGGGGCAGCATCCAATGGTCACCAAGGTTCCCTCAGGGTAATAAGGAGCCTTGTGACAACACTCATTCACCCTGAATATTTTCAGTCCTCTCTGTGCTGTCACCACTGATGCCACAAAACCCATGCCTATAATTGGCTTTGGGTAAGAAAGCTTCTGGAGTCAGGAGGCTGCTATGTGCTAAGTCAGGGCAGGAAGTGGACTGATTCCAAAGAGCAGAAGTGACTGTTTCCAAACTTCTGTATTTACAAAAACAAACAGATATTGGTATCATGGTGACATCCTGACATCTGAAAGGTGACATTCTGATGGGTGTAGGCAAATCTCTAATGTGCTACTGTCATCTGACTTTCCTGCCACTGACAAGCTGCAAGGAAGATTTAGTTTCTGTTTTTTGCAGGGGTCACTGAATACAATTATCCTTTCAATCTCTCATGTCATTTTAGCCTCTGAGTTCCTCTGAGAAGAACCTTCGGGGTGTCTTGGTGTCTAGAATGCTGCCCCCTCTGCACCTGCATCTGTCTGACTGGGGACCTTGGGTGGCCATTGCATAGTCAGGAACCATGGAGTTACAAGATCTCAGGTTTACTTCCTTTTTTTCTTTTTCCAGTCAATCTGTCATTTAGAGGGGTTTGAAATGAAGACCTCATAAGTGTCCTGACTACAGTATCATGACCCTTTGAAAGAGTTCTTGGGAGAATTCTTCAAGAAGGGACATAGCCCAAAAAGAAGCAGCAAGATATTAGGAAATAAAAATTACTGCTTCATGCAAAACCATGATCAACCATGAAAACACTGTGGTCGATGAAAGGAGGCCTATCAGGCCACATACTATGTGATTCTGCTACCAGGGGCTCTCTTAAAATTACTCCGTGCCTCCTGTTGATTTTCAATTCCAGAAATGAATGGGCCTCGGGAAAAGTCCAGACATTAAAATAATTCTTCATAAAAGAACTTTTAGAAATTAAAATAAAATTCATCAGACATTACATTATGACTTACATATAGAACAGTCTGCTGCAAGTGGAGGTTATAGGTGTAAAATCCAACAGCCATGACTGACACTGAAGGCAAAGATTTCAGGAGGCCTCCTCTTTGTCCTTCATGGCTATTATTTTTATTCCCAATGCCACCATGTCTATGTCCTCATAGCAATGAGGCAGCAAATCCTAAACCAGTAATGGGATTTGTTTTGGGTCATTTACCAGCCCCCCTGTAGTGGACTGGGAGGATGTAGAGTGCCCCTTCTATAACGTGGAAAAAAAGAGAGAAAATGGAGGGAAATATGAAAAGGACAGTGGAGGTGTATTAGGAGAGGGGGCATAAAGAGCCCTGAAGTGCCATTCTTGATTTCAGCACAAAATGAAAACAAATGAAGAAGATACAGAAAAAAAAGAAATGGAGACAGATCTCAATGAATCAACAATGCACGATGTTGCAGTGGGGAGTGGGGTGGGGCACATTTTCCAGAGGTAGAATGGCACCTGGCTACTATAAGGGTTGAGATTTATAGGGTGTACAGGAGTTAAGTACTAGCAGGAGATGTGTTGGTTACAGGTGGAGGGAGAGCTTGGGCAATCAGGAACCGTGTAGATAAGAAAAATTGCAACTAGTTCAGAAGTTCAGAGCCCATTACTCTCCCTTTCCCCATAGGGGTTGTTATTTTCCATATTCTTTCAATTCTACAGCAGGGTTCTCTCAGACAAAGCACCTGAGACTTCTCCCCTTAGGGACTTCTGGCCTGACCTGCTGACTTGCTGAAATCACTATGGAACTTTTAGGAACAGTGTTCCTAGGGATTTTTGGAACAGTTTCCCTTTCCCATCCTACCACCTAACTACCAGTCTTCTGTTCCCCTCAACTTCCAGGGAACCCCTCATCAACAGAGGGTGACATCTCACCTCTACTGTGGGTTATGAGACTCTGCTCTCTCTGCACCACCCCACAAGCTTTCCATCTGCAGGCACCTGGCCACTCCACTACCCTCCAGGGCAAAAGAAGAGAAAACTGCAAGTGACCTTGGAGATCTGTGGTCTACTCCACTCCTGGGTAGAGAAAACAGAGGGAGAGGGGCCAGAGATTTCCTCAATGTCATTAGCCAGGTGGCAACACGGGCAGGACTGGAACCAGGACACCAGATGGCAAATTTCCAACTGTATCTCAAAGCCCTCAACTGAATTTGACCCAGCCATCCTCTTTCTCTGCAAAGCACTGTCTCCAGGCTCTGCCCAGCTTCCCAGATGTCCTCCTCATTATCCTGATGAGCAAACCTTTCTGCCCTGACACCTCAGAAAGGGGATGCCCTTGGTCTGCTTCCCATCACTGAACCTGAGCCCTTCTCCTGGGCTCACATGAGAGTCAAATATGCTAATCAATGTCTGAAAGGGCTCCAAAGTCATCCCACCCGGCAGAACCTGAGCCTTACCCCTCTCCATCCTTGACTTTTGGATCTCATAGGAAGGAGGATGGGCTATTTCCTGGTTGAAATGCCAAAACCTGGAATATTCCAGGGGCAGTGGTACCTGTGATATTGGAGGATAGGGCTGGTACATTAAGATTTGGGAGGAAAATCCAGCACACCTTCTGTTGCTGTAAATAAACTTTATTGAAACCAAACCTCACCAATAGTCCACCTGTTGACCCTCACTGCTATTGTGCTACAGTAGGAGAATTAATATCAGGACAGTGACCACAGAGCCTGCCATGCCGAAAATATTTACTACTGGGCCCTTGCAGAAAAAGTTCTCTAATCCCAGAGATCAATGATGATGAATGAAGTCCCTTTTTTTCTTTTTTTTTCTTTTTTTTTTTTTGCCAGAATCATGATCTCCCAAGTCACTTCCTCACAGTGCTGATGAAATGGCATTGATTCCCCAAACCCCTCATTTGCCCTGCCTGCAATGACCAGAGATTTCCAGGCAAAACCACCAAGACAGAAACTGTGAGCACACAGTCATGGTAAGGGGAGTGGCCAGGGATGGTGGAGCCAGACAGGTTGAATGCCTGCACTGGCTAATAGAAGTGCACACTAGGTGCAGGTTTGCAACATGCTCTGCAGGTTAGCGCTCCATGGATTAGGGATGGATCAAACAACATGGTGGGATCTGAGTAAAAGGGCAAAATTGAAGAGATCTTGCAGGTTTCTGTCTCAATCAAATTGGGTGACAGTCATTTCCTGAGATGGGAACAGCCTGGAGTCAAAAGTTCTCAGGAGAAAAGTCAGCATTTCATTGGTCTCTCCTGCATGAACTTATAAGAGCAAGAAACTCAGAGGTGACCACAAACTTAGGGATAATGCAGTCTCACATCCATGTAAAAAATGAAAACATCCTATATTCAGTGTTTAATTGACCATATCAACATTACACAGGAGCCTGTTAGACATGATAATTCTTGGTTCCACCCCAGACCTACAGAAGTAGAATCTCTAAACTGGGGTCCAGCATTCTGTCTTTCCAGAGCCTCTGAATAAGTCTGAAGAACACTCAATTTGGAGAGCCAATGTTCCTTAGTGTCTTCCCACATGATTGTTTCATCACACTTAAGCACCACTCTGGGTTGGATAAGTGTCCCCCAAAGGCCCATGTGTTAAAAGCTCCGACTTCAGGGTGGCAGTGTTGGGAGGTGGTGGAAACATTAGGATGATGGTCCTTGTGAGGACATCTCAATAACTCCCTACCCTCTCAGGAGCTCACCCACTCCTGTGAGACCTAATCCACCCAAGACCAGACTCATCCCTTTGCAGAGGAAACCATGACCCATCAGCTCCTACTAGGCCCACCTCTTAGGGGCCCCTCAACCTTTTAGTACACTTACCTGCACAGCAAGTTTTTAGCATAGGAAATTTCAGGTAACAAATGCTGTCCAAATCTATCCAATGAAAACTTGTGGATGGACACAATATTCCAGAAGAAAAAGAAGCAATGAACAGTTATTGAGTTGAGATCTGTCCTGTTATTTCTGTGCAATGCTCTTCCATCTGAATTATCTCATTTCATATTCAAACAATGCAGAGAACCTTTATTTACTCCTCAGGAAGAAGAAATCTGTGAACCTGGGGTTCTGGGAGATTTATCAATTGACTCTAATTCCCACTGACTGTTATTTGTGCAAAACTGGACTTGAATCCATGTGCTGTTTCTCCAGAGCACATGGTTTTTTGCCACTGTATCCTGCCATGTCTACAGTGCTGGGCACAGGACACAAAGAAAGCCCACAGAGATGGCAATGATGTTGTTGTTCTTTGGGTCCCAGAACCATGAAGTTCCAAGCTGCTCACACACGGAGAAAATTGACCATGATCCACCTCTTCATCTCTTGATACTGAAGTGGCTCTTGATGATCAGATGCTCCCTGATGAGACCCATTAAAGATGGGTGCTGGACACATATGACCATGGGTAGGGTAGGGCTCTTTTCAACTCAGTAGGTGTTGACCATCAAGAAATAAAACAAACAGATGTCAATGGCACTGTAACCTCCAAGTGCTAATGAGACTTGAGTAATTGCTTTCCTTAAGGCCTATTCTACAAAACACAGTCACAGGAAATTAACCAAATGGTAAATAAACAATTAGGTAGTAAACAGCCTTTCCACCACTAATCATCAGTCCCTCACAAAGATGGACAAAAACCAATAGAGAAGAGAAATGGGAGGGGGATACTAAGACAGGCAATGGAAGTCATCCTCAGGAAAACATTCTGTGGATCTTTTGGATTTGACAAATGAACCTTCCCCATGTCAGAGAGTGGCCAAATGTACAAGAACACATGGAGCTGATTATTACCCCCAAGAATGTCAGAGAACGTAGAGATTCTGAGGCAGGTTTTCAGGGGCACAGGAGGCCCTGGTATAGAAAGAATGGTGAGGGCATGCAGTGGGGAACAAGAATGTGGAATAAGACCAGGGTCCTGGGAACAAAGAGATCATTTCTGTTCTTGGTGGCAGAAGCAGACAATGGGATAGGCACAGAGGTGTCTAGTCCTCAGTGATAGGTGACTTGCTCTGCTTGGCTGCCCTGAACCTTTAGTGACCCCCTTGAGCTCAAAGTTTAGACAATTCTGCCACGCAGAACTGTTTACTGAGTTCAGATCTAGGAAACTCCAGCATGGGGGCTCTATTAGCATCCTAGGTCTGCCATCCCAAGCACTACGAAGAGATTGGCTTGTTAATTTTTTTCTCTCTCAGTTCTGGAGTATAGATGTCAGATCAAGAGATCAACAGAGCTGGATCCCTCTGAATCCTGGGGGGAAATTCACGGCACACCTCTCTCCTGGTTTCTGGTGATTGGTGGTGATATGTGGGTTCCCTGGCTCACAGGTGCACCACTCCACCTCTGGGTTCATGATCACATCATGCTCCCTCTTCATGTTCACGTCTTTCCCTGTGTGTAGACTCCCATTTTATGTAAGGATGCCAGTCATATTGGTTGAACCGCTACCCTAATAACTTCATGTTAACTCAGGCACTTCAATGATGCACCACCTTCAAATGACACTACATTCTGTGGGACTACATAGGGGATAGGACTCCAACACAACCTGGGAGAGGGATGTGTTTCAACACATACCAGGAGCTCTGTTGCATGACTGTGAACATGGGGAGGTAGACAAGTAGCTATAAAAGGTGAGAGTTGTGTGATCAGGAATGTGTAGGGAGCAATAGGTGACCAAGAAATTTAAGAAGGTGGACAGAAGATGGCAGAGTGGAGGAAGCTGCATCCCAAGCTTTGCCATGGCTTGACTGCATCAGCAGGTGTACAGCTTCTCAGTGAGGTGGGTTAAAGAGGGTTTCACTGCAATTTAATATCAGACATTCAAAGCAACTGGGGACTCAGAAATTTGAGAACAATAAACAAAGATGAACAAATGCATTGATGCTGACCTGTGGCCCCATCACCATGAGTACTCAGCACAGCCAGAGGGATTGGGACCATAGGCTTGGTACAGAGAAACCTGAGATAAAAATATTGCCTAATATTTCTAAAGTTGGCACAGAGATTATTCTATTTGGTGGTTTTTCAAAAGAGCATTCTGTGTTTTTAATGGCCAGAGAGAGCTGAGGTGGAGTACTCTTGGTGTGAGCTTGCCACCATGGTGACTGGGGGACCCAGGACATTAAAGACAAAAGAAAAAATGCAGCCACAAGATCCTGGCAGGTGCCTCTAAAAGGACCTAGACTGAGCCTGACGGAACTTGACTAAAATAGGCATAAAGCAGACTGCACCCAGCGCTTTGGATTCAGATGGGCAAAGGGGATCCCAAGCTGCTTCTCTTTGAGTCTGGTGGCTTACATGACCATTGAAGCAAGCCAGGATTCTGAAAAGGTAAGGTGAATACGCTCAGGGACAAACCCCAGAAAGGCTGAGCTCCCGGGAGGTAGTGGAAAGAAGATGGGCTCCCCTGTCCCACCATTGGATTTCTTGGAAGGCTCCTGAGAATCAGACCCCCAGAAGAGATCAGCTACTGTCTAGCCCTCTGGCCAGGTCCATTTGGTTTCTTCAAAGAAGGCCCCAAACATCAAAGCTCTGAGGCTTGCCAAGACCTCCGTGCCACCTAGTGGACCTCAATCACAGAGCGCTGCTGCAAAATAGTTTGAATAGAAACATTGCAAACTAACTGTGGATCCTAACTCACCTAAACAGTAAGAGGGAAGTTGAGTCATTAATCAAACAAATTCAATCTTAAACTGCTCCAACTGGTGACTCAGAGACAAACCCAAAAATAGGAAGTGACCAACACCCCCACTCCTTACTCTATCATTACATAACTCAATAACAATTGGGAAAAAAGGCTATTGGACATAGTGATCACCCAATTTGGTCTACTATTTTCACACCTCAGTGGAGAAATTCCTTCATTCTTTATAAACAATATAATTTATTGTTTTTATTTTTTCATTTTTCCCGTGTGAATATGGGAATAGAGCATGCATGTGAATTATTTGTTCAATTGGTTCAGGTACATATATACATACACCTGATTGCTTCTTCTTGTCTCATTTTTAGCATTTTAAAAATGTAATTATTATTTCCTGGCATTATCTTTTGAGGGTTCAGGGTTTTTTGATGGTTTGTTTTGGGTTGGTTTTGTATTCTATTCATGTGTT
>JAJEJO010005143.1:7578-44282 GCA_020662805.1 Glaucomys volans | reverse complement strand
GACACATCAAGGAAAGAAAATTTCAGACCCATATCTCTAATGAACATAGATGCAAAAATTCTTAACAAAATTTTAGCGAATCGCATACAAAAGCATATTAAAAAGATAGTGCACCACGATCAAGTGGGTTTCATCCGAGGGATGCAAGGTTGGTTCAACATCCAGAAATCAATCAATGTAATTCACCACATCAACAGACTTAAAGTCAAGAACCACAGGATTATTTCAATAGACACAGAGAAAGCATTTGATAAAATACAGCACCCCTTCATGCTCAAAACACTAGAAAAAATAGGGATAGTGGGGACATTCCTTAACATTGTAAAGGCCATTTATGCCAAGCCCACAGCTAACATCATTCTAAATGGAGAAAAATTGAAAGCATTCCCCCTGAGAACTGGAACAAGGCAGGGATGCCCTCTTTCACTACTACTATTCAACATTGTTCTTGAAATTCTAGCCAGAGCAATTAGACCAAAGAAATTAGAGGAATATGAATAGGAAAAGAAGAGCTCAAACTATCCCCATTTGCTGATGATATGATTCTTTATTTAGAAGACCCCAGGAATTCCACCAGAAAACTTCTGGAACTCATAAATGAATTCAGTAAAGTAGCAGGATATAAAATTAATGCTCATAAATCTAGTGTATTTTTATTCGTAAGTGATGCATCCTCTGAGAGAGAAATTAGGAAAACTACCCCATTCACATTAACCTCAAAAAAAAATAAAATACTTGGGAATCAATTCAACAAAAGATGTGAAAGACCTCTACAATGAGAACTACAGAACCCTAAAGAAAGAAGTTAAAGAGAATCTGAGAAAATGGAAAGATCTCCTATGTTCTTGGATAGGCAGAATTAATATTGTCAAAATGGCCATACTTCCAAAAGTGCTATACAAATTCAATGCAATTCCAATTAAAATCCCAATGACGGACCTTATAGAAATAGAGCAAGCAATCATGAAATTCATTTGGAGGAATAAGAGACCCAGAATAGCTAAAGCAATCCTTAGCAAGAAGAGCGAAGCAGGGGTATCACAATACCAGATCTTCAACTATACTACAGAGCAATACTAACGAAAACACCTTGGTATTGGCACAAAATAAACAGGTAGATCAATGGTACAGAATAGAGGACGCAGAGACAAACCCACATAAATACAGGTATCTCATACTTGACAAAGGAGCCAAAAACATACAAGGGAGAAAAGACAGCCTCTTCAACAAATGGTGCTGGGAAAATTGGAAATCCATATGCAGCGAACTGAAACTAAACCCATATCTCTCACCCTGTACAAAACTCAACTCAAAGTGGATGAAGGAACTAGAAATTAGACCAGAGACTCTGCACCTAACAGAAGAGAAAATAGGTCCAAATCTTCATCACGTTGGCCTAGGACCAGATTTCCTTAACATGACTCCCAAAGCGCAAGAAATAAAAGCTGGAATCAATGATTGGGATAGAGTCAAACTAAAAAGCTTTTTCTCAGCAAAGGAAACAATCAGCAATGTGAAGAAAGAGCCTTCAGAGTGGGAGAAAATCTTTGCTACACACACTTCAGATAGAGCACTAATCTCCAGAATCTACAAAGTACTCAAAAATCTTTACACCAAGAATACTAATAATCCAATCAATAAATGGGCCAAGGAAATGAACAGACACTTTACAGAGGAAGATCTACAAGCAATCAACAGATTTATGAAAAAATGTTCAACATCCCTTGTTATAAGAGAAATGCAAATCAAAACCACCTTAAGATTTCATCTTACCCCAATTAGAATGTCTTTTATTAAGAACACAGGCAACAACAGGTGTTGGCGAGGATGTGGGGAAAAGGTACACTCATACATTGCTGGTGGGAGTGCAAGTTGGTGCAGTCACTCTGGAAAGCAGTGTGGAGATTCCTTAGAAAACTTGGAATGGATCCACCATTTGACCCAGCTATCCCACTCCTTGGCCTATACCTAAAGGACTTAAAATCAGATTACTACAGTGATGCAGCCTTATCAATGTTCATAGCTGCTCAATTCACAATAGCTAGATTGTGGAACCAACCTAGATGCCCTTCAGTAGATGAATGGCTAA
This sequence comes from Glaucomys volans, assembly GCA_020662805.1. NCBI lineage: Eukaryota > Metazoa > Chordata > Mammalia > Rodentia > Sciuridae > Glaucomys > Glaucomys volans. The sequence continues at coordinate 42,193 of JAJEJO010005143.1, read as the reverse complement.
AGAAACTGTGGTATATATACACAATGGAATATTACTCAGACATAAAGAAGAATAAAATTATGGCATTTGTAGGTAAATGGATGATGTTGGAGACTGTTATGCTAAGTGAGATCAGCCAATTCCAAAACTCCAAAGGCCAAATGGTCTCTCTGATAAATGAATGATGATGCATAATGCAGGGGAAGGGGGGTGGCAAGAAGGGAGGAAGGATCTATAGCATAGAGGGAAGGGAGGGGTGGGGTCGGGTGTTGGGGGGCAAGAATATTAACAGAATGTGTGACAGACATCATTGACCTGTGTACATGTATGAATGCACAGATGGTGTGACTCTACTTTGTGTACAACCAGAGAAACAATAGCTTCACTCCATTTGTGCTCAATGAATCAATAAGCAAATTTAAAAAATGCCAACATAGAAGAAAAGAAAGAATATTAAAGGCTGCAAAAGAAAAACATCAGTTCACATCTTAGAGGCAAAGAAATAAGGCTCACTTCTGGTTTCTCAGCTCATACCCTAAAATCAAGGAGTACCTAGAATGAGATATTCCAAGGCCCTCCCAAATCAAACAAAAACAATACATAGCATTACAACAACAAAGAACTGCCAACTGAGATTAGTATACTCAGCAAGGATGAAATTTAACTTCAAGTGGAAAATGAAAGCATTCCACAACAAAAACAAATTAGAACAATTCTTGAGCACCAAGCCAGCACTATACAGCATTCTCAGACATAAACTTCACAGAGAGGAACTGAAAACAATTCCCAAAGCTCAAAAACAGAAGAAGTTCAATAGAAGAATTATCCATTAAATGAGTACCAAGACAGGATCAAATATCACACACAAAATAGGTTAAAATCAAAAACACATATTAACCACTAAAAGTTAAGAATCTCATCTCCCCAAGTAAAAGACACCAATTAGCAGACGGGATCAAAATATGAGATGCAACAATATACTGTTCCTAAGAGCCTCACCTTATAGCAAAGACATCCTTGGGTTAAAGGTAAAAGGATGGAAAATAATATTTTATGCATATGGTCCAATAATAAAAGCAAGGGCAGCTATTCTCATATGTGAAATAACAGATTTCAAGCAAAAATTAATAAAAAGAGAAAAAGAAGGCCACTCCCTACTGGTAAAGGGAAAAATTAATCAAGAAGATACAGCAGTAGTGAACATTTATGCCCCCTATATCAATATACCCAATTACATGGAAAAAATACTCCACAACATTAAATTCCACCTAAACATAAACGCAATAATACTTGGTGTTTGCAAAACACCCTTATCATCAATATATATCAAAACAGAAAATCAATAAACCTAACCAACACTATAAATCAATGAACCTAATGGACATCAAGGGAATATCCCACCTTAAAACAGCTGAATTTACCTCCTTTCCAATTGCACATGAACCTTTTCCCAAAAAGATGCTCTACTCCACAAACCAAATATTAGAAATTAAAAATATTGATATAAACCTGAAATCACATGAAAGATGATACAAAAATTAAAAGAAAATGGATGTAGACTTCAATGAACCTGCAAAGCTTCATTAAGTATGAAACGAGCACATTTTTGAGGGGAAAATGGTGGTTGGCCACAATGAAGGTCTGGGTATCATATGATTTTATCAGGCCAAGGTCCTGGGAGTAGATTATCAGTGACTCATTTAAGGCAGGTCAAGAGGGCTAGTAGGGGAAGAGTCAAGGAAATTCCCGGGGGACTGATGTCCATATCCTTCCTTCCAGACACTGAAAGATGTATAATGAGTTGGGGCATCATCACCATATCTGGCTACTTCCTTCTGAGAAGGGACAGAGTAGGGCATCTCCTGTCAGAGATCTGGAAATGGATAGAAAGGTAGGGGGCATGTTAGGCCCCTACAGAGTCCTGGCAGTTGTGGCCTCAGGGGAGTGTAGAGGGAGGGAACTTCAACATTGTCATGGGAGATTCCTTCCTATCAGGCTGCGGGAGAGTCACCTTGTGAGTGAAGGAGGAGGATGACTTTTTCACGTTCTCAGGAGGTGATTTTGGCTAGAAAGGTCACCTTGTCAAGAGGTTCTTCTATATAAATTTAATAAAACAGGGGAAAAACTTATTACAAGAAAAATGAGTATTACAGGCATTGAAAATGGGAAAAGCCAGGAAATCCAACATGTTAGAATCAGGTAGATCTTACCTATGCTGTTCCAACTGGTCCTGTATTGTTTGGCCTTATTCCTTACCAGTCCTGGGTGATTGACATAGAGCCAACATTTTTCCCTGAGGAAGAGTCAGAGGCTACCTCCTTAAGCAATAAGATCTAAACTCCAGTGATTTTGCACAATGTCAGATTCCAGGGAATATAATTGATTTTGTAGAGTCAGTACTGTATCATTGACCTGTTGTATATCTTCAGTTACCTGTAGTCATGAAGATTTTCTATTTCACTGAAGTATACATTTTCAAAATAGCTTCTAACTATGTTTTGTGTCTCAATACTATCTGTCATTATATTTCCTTTTTCATCACAAATATCAGTAATTTGAGTTTTTTCTCTTCTCTTTCTTAGTGTACCTAAGGGTTTATCAATTTTGTTTCTCAAAGTACCTACTTTTTTTCTGTCAACTTTTTGAATTGTTTCTTTTGTTTCAATTTTATTTATTTCAGTTCTAATTGTAACTACTTCCTGTCTTCTCCTACTTTTGGTATTGATTTGTTCTTCCCTTTCTATGGCTTGAAGATATAGTTTTAGGTCATTTATTGGGTTACTTTTTATTCTTTTATTGAATAAGCTCAATGCAATGAATTTCCCTCTTAGTAATGCTTTCATAGTGTCCCAGAGATTTTGATATGTGGTATGATTGTTCTCCTTTACCTCTAAGAATTTTTGTATCTCCTCTCTAATGTCTTCTTCTATCCATGCATCATTCAATAGTGTATCATTTGGTCTCCAGGTGCTGGAGTAATTTCTATTTTTCATTTTATCATTGATTTCTAATTTCAATCCATTATGATCTGATAGAATATAATGTAGTCTATATTGTTCTGTTAGCTAATTGTTGATTTGTGGCATAACCTATGGTCTATTTTAGAGAAGGATCTATGTGCTGCTGAGAAGAAAGTGTATTTGCTTGTTGATGGATGGAATATTCTACATATGTCTGTTAAGTCTAATTTATTGATTGTATTATTGAGCTCTATGGTTTCTGTGTTCAGTTTTGTATGGAAAATCTATCCAGTGCTGAGAGAGGTCTGTTAAAGTCACCCCATATTACTGTGTTGTTGTCTATTTGATTCCTGAAATTGACAAAGCCTTTTTTAATGTACATAGATACTTCATTGCTTGGAGCATAAATATTTATGATTGTTATGTCTTATTGATTTATGGTTCCTTAAGAATTATGAAATGTCCTTCCTTATCCCTTCTGACAAACTTTGGCTTGTAGTCCACTTTATCTGATATGAGGATGTAAACCCCTGCTTTTTTTCTGAGTCTCTGTGTGTGATGTATGTTTTTTCTCATCCTTTCATCTTCAGTCTGGGGATGTCTTTTCCTATGAGATGAGTCTCTTGAAGGCAGCATATGGTTAGAACTTTTATAAAACTCAATCTGCTATTCTATGTCTTTTGATTGATGAGTTTAGGTCATTAACATTCAGGGTTATTATTGAGATATGTTTTCTATTCCTGGACATTTTAGCTTATTTTTGGTTTTTAACATGACTTGATTTCTCTTTTGATTCATGTTAAATCAGTATAGTTCCTCCATTTGCTGGCTTTCATTGTTGATTTTCATTTCATCTTCATGGAATATTTTTCTGAGAATGTTCTGTAGTGCAGGCTTTCTATGTGTAAATATTTTTAACTTTTGTTTATCTTGGAAGAATTTCATTTCATCATGAAATCTGAAGGTTTGTTTTGCTGGATATAAGATTCTTGGTTGCCATCCATTTTCTTTCAGAGCTTGGGATATATTGTTCCAGGACCTCCTATCTTTTAGGATCTGGGATGAGAAATCTGCTGATACCCATATTGATTTTCCCCTATATATAATCTGATACTTTTCTATCATGGCCTTTGTAATTCTATCTTTATTTTGTAGGTTGGGCATTTTCTTTATAATGTGCCTTGGTGTGGATCCATTGTAATTTTATACTTCTGGTGTCCTATAAGCCTCTTGTATTTGATTTTCCATTTCTTTCCCCAGGTTTGGGCAATTTTCTGATATTATTTCATTAAAAGCTTGTTCACTCCTTTGTTTGTTTCTCTGTCTTCTCCTCAATCCAAATAATTCTTAAATTTTGTCTTTTCATGCTATCCCATAATTCTTGGAGGTTTGCTATCTTCCTTTTGTCATCAACTTTATTCTCAAGAATAAATCTTTTGTCTTCATTCTCTGAGGTTCTCTCCTCCAAGTGATCTAGCCTGTTGTTGATGCTTTCCATTGAGTTTTTAATTTGGTTTATTGTTTCCTTCATTTCAAGAACTTCTGTTTGTTTGTTTGTTTTTCAGAATCTGTTTATTCAAATGATCTTTTGCTTCCTGCATTTGCTCTTCCAACTGTTTATTGACGTGATGATTCATAGCTTGTATTTGCTTTCATATCATCCTTTACTTCACATATCATTTTAATTATGCACATTCTAAACTACCTTTCTGACAGTACTTGTACCATTACTTGTACCAGTCTATAGATTCTATCAATATAGCATCCCGGTTGCTTTGGAGTGCTTACTTCCCTTGTTTTTCCATGTTGTTGGTGTATATTCCCCTTTAAAACTGTGGATTTGAGTTACTACAGTTTTCCCCCTATAAGTTTATAGTGTCCCTGTAGGTTTCCAATACCTCACCTTTAAAGGTTAGATCAATATTTTATGGCACCCAATAAAAACAGTATGCAGCCTTAAACAAAATAGCCCCTATTAAATGTTAACAGTAATGTCATAATAAACAGAGATGATGAGTTTATTATCTACAGCATAAACAACAGTTTTGCAATAAGGTCTATAATTTCTAATGATGGAAATGGGGCAGGGGAGGGATGTAGGATATAATGTTAATGAGGAAAGAAATGAGAATATCCAGGTACTAGATCATCAGAAGAGTGAAAGAGGAATAAAAAGAAGTTGGTTGTATCATGAGAAAAGGGAGAAAGAGACTCTGAGGAAACAGATAAATAAGAGAAAAATAGAGCAAGAAAATTTTAAAAAATTAAATATAAAAATAAGTATTTAAAAACAAAAGAAATCTAAAACAAAACTGTAATATACTATTCAAACCTCACAGTATTCAGTAGCCTGATTCAAGAAATGTATACTTGATTTCAAAGAGGATGGGGATGTAAGAGGAAGAAAGCAAAAAGGAAAATAAAATTGGGAAAAGAAACAAAAGTGTCTTGAGGAAAAATTAAACAATTTTTCATTTGGAGTTTAATATCTTTGCCTCCCTTCTATTCTGGTAGCGGACTTGTCTGGAGTTTGCTGCAAAACTCCACCTTCAGGATGAGGACACTTACTAAGATGGGAGGATTAGAGTTGGGAGCAGGACTCCTGAAGGCTGGGAATAGCAATTGCCAGTCCCTCTGGAAGACTGCACCCCAGGAATCCCCTTTGGCGTTCACTTGTGTGACAGAGGAGCCTGATCAAAGCTCCTTCCCTCATTTCTAGACCCCACAATTCCTGGTCTATAATTTACCCTCTAAATTGTATCTCTCCTGTCCCTCCCCTTTTGACTTTCCAATCAGGAACCTCTCTCCCTGGAGGTCCTGAGGGCTGAGAATCAGGACCTCTGCACCTATCTCAGAAAATTATTCTGTATTGGGCAAATCATGACCAGGTACTCCTGTACTGATTGACTTTTTTTTCCCCCTAGCCTCAATCCCTTCTCTGAAAATGGCAACGTTATTGTTGTAAAGAAAAATGAGAGATGACCACGTTGGGTGCTTCAAACTGAGATGAGGCGGCATGGGTCAAGTGGTTCAGGTTTCCTTTTTAGGAAAGTTTCAGGTCCCAGGTTTCAGGACCAAGCTGTGTGTCAGTCATGCTGCTGCAGACACTGGGCTACTTGGTGGCCAGTTGGGAGCCTGGGAATTGAGGAGCCAGAGGGTCTTTTGGTTGCCAAACTGGCAACTGGCAGGTGCTCATTGAAGTTGTGGAGCAGGCTGAAGTCAAGTCCCAAAAAGTTCTCCTGAGTTGTCTCTGGGATCCTGGTGGGTCTGGGGCTGGATGGTTGGATGAGCTGTGACCAAAATGCCCAAACACCATTTTTCCACCTACTGACCACTTGCAAGGCACTCTCCTCCCTCTGCAGTAAGATGGCCACTATTAACACACCTAGCAGGGATACCTCAGATGCAACCAAGCCTGCAGGGCCTTTGGTGATGATCATTCAGGACGTGGCTGATATCCTTGGAGGTAAGTGGCCATGTCCCCAGTTGGTGACAACAGAAGTGACTAACCTGTAGATATCTTGATAATGAGCTTCTACTCTCTGGCAGGTGTCCAGGATGAAAGCTTCCCCAACTAAAGATGGTGGAATCAGTGTCAGGAATAATCCAAGACAGTGGGAGAGGCATCCCAATGGATTGGTAGAAGGAGAGTCACAGTGTGGTACTGAGTCGACCTAGCCTGGTTGGAGCTAGAGATCCTCATGAATTGGGCCTGGGCCAAGCTCACTCTCATTTTTCTTGATCCAATATTTTATTACCTACATTGTCTGTCTTTTTTGTCCCATATCCTCAATCTCCTCTCTGAAAATGGAGACATTATTGCTGTAAAGAAAAATGGGTGATGACCACATTGGGTGTTTCAAGCTGAGAGGGGGCAAGTGGTTCAGGTTTCCTTTTGAGGAATTTTCAGGTCACTTGAGGTCTCCATGACAGAAGTCTGGTTAAGAAAGAACAGGTTTAAAATTGTCTGGGGGATGGTGAGTGCTTCTATGAGAGAAACAATAATATGTGAGTATTACAATGATATTAACACAAAATAAATGTTGAAGCATCTGGAACATGTCAATGAATATCATGAAGGTGATAGAAACCATTGATCTCCCACTAGGAGTTGCAAGAGCTTGAAGTTGTTCACATAATAAGGTTGGTGAGGACATGGCCTTTGTTTGGAAATGTAAATCTTTAATGTTGCCATAGTTACTGTCAGGTCAAACTTAAGAGGCTGTGGGGAAGGGAGCAAGGATACCTAACAACCCCCTGCAAGCACAAAGAGCAAAGCAATGCACCAGAAGCAACCAAATCAGATGCAGAAAAATAAGATCCACTGACCCTCATGTCCACCTATTTCTGGGCAGGACCCTCCAGCCTATTCCAATCTATAAAGACCCTAAGCAGCCAGAGCCACATGCAATTTACTCCAGCTTTCTGCCCCAACTTTCACCCCAGAGTGCTGGGAATGTCACCTGAGAACACAAACTCTAATAAAGCTTAATTCAGCTGCTTTTGTCTGACTCTGGGTTTGGGCACCAGTGAGCTTACATTCCACCCCCTTGCAAGCTTACATTTGGTGCCAAAACCCAGGAGGGTCCTTGTACCTCCCTCTATCTGGTTGAGGTCCAACCTCTTCCTCAGATGAGCAAGGAGACTCCTGCACCACTCTGATCCTCTTTATCCAGTCCAACAGACATAGGGTAAATCCCTTCTCTTATGTTTCCCTTGGCCTTCCAGTTGCCCCCTCTGTCATGGGATTCTGTCCATAAGTTGCACACACCACAGATGACCCACCCATTCCGTCTGGGCTTTGATAAGCTGTGAGAGCTTCCAATTAGCCCTCCTTTATTCTGTTCTGGACCACCAAAACTACAGAGACATAGTTTTTGGCCAATCCACCTGTTTCCTCAGGTGTTCCTGAACAAGAATCAGGATGACTTTTCCCGCTCCTATTCACCCTACCCCCCACCCCCAGTGAAAGGCTGTGGGAAATGCTGAGACCTCCATGGACTCCAAAACTCCTTTGGGCTGCATATAGTGTAATTTCACTAAAATAGAACTTGCCCAAAACTTACACCATAAGCAGCTAGTCCTTTACCATAGCCTCACCTCAGTACGTTTTAGATAATGACTCAAAATGGCCACTGGAGAGAGCTCTTAATTTACGAATTCCCACTGACTTACATGATTGCTGCTGCCAACCAGACAAGTGCTCATGGGTACTTTATCCAGTTTTATTGGAGTTTGCACCTCACCCCTCTCCCTCTTTTTCGACCTGCTCCCATACCCAAATTGTTCTTCTTACTAGGTACAGTCCCAAATCCCCCCATTGTCCTCCTGCATCTCCTTCCACAGTTTTGGATCCACCAGAAAATGCTTTCAGCTCCAACCCCTCCTCTTCCCCTTCATTACTCAGTCCAGACTTCTTCCTCCTCTTCCTGTCCTCCACCCAAAGCTACAAACCCATCCCTTGTGCCCATGGCTGCAACTCCTCCTCATCCTCAACCTCAGAGCCTGTCCCACTCCTCTCCTTCTCCAAAACTCCCTTCACTCACTCAGTTGTCTCCTCCACTATTAGAACACACACTCAATCACACAAAAACCTCCCACTACCTAATTTGGAGTTCCTTTGTCCCTTCTGGGAGTTAGCTGGTGCAGAGGGCATTGTACAAGTCCACATTCCATTCTCACTCCAGGATCTTTCTCGGATTGAGAAACATTTAGGGTCTTTCTCTGCTGACTCCTCTATTTATATTAAGGAATTTAGATATCTTTCCAGGCTTATAATCGCACCTGGCATGATGCTTATGTTATTCTTTCTTCCACACTCATCCCAGATGAATGAGCCCACATCCAACAGGCAGCACAGAATCATGCTGACCAGGCCAACCTAATGGACATAACTCTACCCACAGGAGCAGCAGCAGTTCCAATGACAGAACTGAACTGGAACACTCAAGAAGGCCAACAGGGTCATCATTATTGTGATTGCATGGTCCAATACCTCATAGCAGGCATGCAGGCAGTCTCCAATTACATGGTAAACATTGATAAACTGAGGGAAATTACCCAGGATCCATACAAGAATCCAGTTTTATTGCTTAACCACCTTACACAGGCCCTTACTAGATATACTAAACTGGACCCTGAATCTCCCTCTGGGGCTACAGTGCCAGCAACCCATTCCTTTCTCAATCAACCCCAGATATAAGAAAAAAGCTTATATCAAACAAGATGAGGAGGGCCCTCAAACCTCTATCCAAGATCTGGTGAATATGGTCTTTAAAGCCTGTAATGCCTGAGAGGAATCAGCCGAATTGGCTAGGCAAGCTTGTTTACAGAAAAAGGTGACACTCCAATCCCAAGCCTTCATAGCTGCCCTGCAGCCTGCAGTTCCAGCAAAAACTTTAAAGGGGGACCAGGAATCCTCTCTGCCAGGGGTTGCTTCAATTGCAGATGTGAAGGTCACTGGGCTCATCAATACACAGCCCTAGCCAGGCTGTGTCCCACCTGCAAACAAGCAGGATACTGGAAGAGTGATTGTTCTAATGGCTGGCCACTCCCTAGTGCCTCTATGTGGGAGTATGACCAGCCAGGTAGTCTCTTCCCCTGAGTTGTTGGGATTTGTGGATGACTGAAGGAGCCTGGACTCAAGGATTCCCATCACCCTCACCAAGTCCAGGGTAACATTCCAGGTAGGGGGTAAGTCCATAACTTTCTTTGTGGACATAGGGGTTACCTATTCTGTCTTGCCTGCCCACTCTGGGCCTTTATTTCCTTTCCAGATTTCAGTTATGGGAATTGATGGGAAACCTTCCTTCCCAAGCAGAACAGCTAAGTTGTTAGCCTGTGCTCTGGAGGGACATCCTTTTACACACTTTTTCCTTTTCCTTCCCTTCTGTCCAGTCCCCCTCCAAGGTAGAGATGTTCTCCAACTCCTAGGAACCACCCTACAACTTCTTCCCGGGAACACTACTAGTACTCACCTTCTTCTACCTCTATTTCTTACATTCTCTAGCACCACCACACCACCTACCCTACCATTACCCCCAGATGTGGTCAACATCAAGTCTGGGACACCTCCAACCCAGTCATAGCCTCCCACCACAAGTCATTCCTTATCCAATGAAACCTCAAACTAAGTTTCCATTATCTCTCCAGTCCTATTTCCCATACCTACAGTGAAGGACTTAAGCCCATCATAGACCAATTACTTACTCAAGGACTCCTCATCCCTACTGACTCCCCCTGTAACATGCCCATATGGCCCATACATAGACCCTCAGGAGCCTATCACTTGGTCCAGGATCTCTGCCTAATTAACAAGGCAGTTATTCCCTTCCACTCCGAAGCCCATCATGGATTCAAGAATTTCATCTTCTCTTCATGGAAAACCCCACCATTACTCTCTGCTCTTCTTCTACTCATAAACTTGTGCCTATTAAGTTTTAAATGTTAAGCCCTAGCAGGTAGAATTCTGTATAAAATGCATTCAAAAATTTCAATTGTGTTCCAGTTACATTACTGTACATAACAAAACATTTCATCTTAAATTTCATAAGAGTTGTTTCAGAATGTGAACAAAAAGGTGTTAGCACATAGGAAAGAGAAAATAAAATGTTCTAGGCATGGAAATATTTCAGGGTAGGAAAGTGCTTGTGTGATGAAATACATTAAGGTCTAAGTAAGGGTTAAGAAGGTCTGTGTGTATGCAAATGGTAAATTATAATAAGTTTGTGTGTATGTAAGTTGGTTATATGTATGTGAGACAATCAATTAAAAGCTATTTAAGGTTTTTCCTTTAGGTCTCAACAGCTGACATGGACAGCTTTACCCCAAGGCTTCCAGGGACATCCCCCATTTTATTTCCATCTACAACAATTAAATCTAAATATTCTCCACAGGAACAGGAGGACCTAATAACCCATGGCATCCATTTAGGGGATGATGGCTGGATCTTCCTTGGGGACCAGATTGCCCTTCCCAAGCAGCAAGCTTACAGCTTATTGATGGACATTCATAATTCTTTTCATATTGGCCCCAAGTCTCTTTTGCAGTGTCTCCAATCCCTCTTTTACCTTCCAAGAATGAGAATCTTCTCCAGCAGATCCACTCCACTTGCTTGGTCTGCTCCACAATATCCTCACAAGGGAGCATCTAACACAACACACCTGAGCTCCCAACACATCAGGTGAGAAGCCATAAGCCAGATGAAGACCAGCAAATTAACTAAACCCACATGCCCAGAAACAAAAAGCTCTGTTATTTACTTAACTTGGTTGATACTTTTTCAGGCCGGATAGAAGTCTTCCCTACCCCCAGGGAAACTGTTGATGTTGTCACCTCCATGAATATTGAGCAGATTATTCCCAGATTCGGACTTCCTACATTCATCCAGTCAGACAACTGTCCAGCCTTCACCTCTCAGGTTGTTCAACTTGTCTCCAAAACCTCAAAATCACCTGGAGACTCCATATTCCTTACCGACCCCAATCCTCGAAGGTAAAATTTACACAGGGAAAATAGCCAGCCATTGCAAGGCTTTGCTAGAATCTGGAGAGTTTATTCTCAGGTGGTTCCTCAGGTTCACCTAACCTTCCAGAAGCAAGAAAAGGAAATGTAATGCCAGCTCAATGCAGCTACTCAGCCTAATGCTAATCCTTTCTCATGGCTTACTCTGATACACTAAGGTCTTCAACTTCTCAATCTCTCCAGAGTCAGTAACACCTCAGATTGCTTTCTTTGTGCAGGTTTGTACCAGACACCCCTAATAGCCATTCCCATGAGTACCCCCCTTAATAATTCCTCAAAACCTCAAAGGACCCCCTATTCAACATTGGAGGGAGCTCCCCTTTATTGCAACTACTCAGAGACCTTAGCATACTGTTACCCTTGCTTTAACACAGTACCTTGAAACCATACCATACAGGTCTATTTTCCCATGTTTGCTCCTCCAGGATTCTTTTTCTTGTGTGATGGTACTCTGACAAAAAAATTAAGTTCCAATATGCTCATTGCTTTCTGTGTACCCTCCACTTTAGTTCCTCAAATGGCACTATATAGTGAAGCTGAATTAATCTGGCTTGTCCAAAATCCCATCTGTAGGGTGATACGGGCCATTTTCCTACCAGTGGTGGTTGGGCTGTCCCTAGCCTCCTCACTCATGGCCTCTGGGTTGGGGGAAGGAGGTCTTGGTTATGCAGTCACCCAAAAGGACGAACATCAACTCAAAGAGACAATAGAAGCATCTGCTGTCTCCCTGGTATCACTACAGAGACAAATAGCATCTGTTGCCCAAGTTTCCTTACAGAACCACCAAGTGCTAGATCTTCTGACAGCAGACAAAGGAGGAAGATGTCTATTCCTAAAGGAGGAATGCTACTACTACATGAACAAAACTGGACTCATTAAAAAAAATGTTGAAACTCTCCACCATCTAGGAGAGAGATTTAAGCAACAACAATCACATGAGCCCTGGCCAGGATGGCTAGACTCCACTCTTGTCACCTGGCTGACCCCCATGCTCACTCCTATATTTGTGATAGGACTTCTACTAATGATTGCTCCCTGTATTATCAGGATTGCACAGACCCACATGAGTGAAGTTGCCAGGGTGACATACTCCCTTATAGCCACCTCCCCACAGGCCTAGAGCCTGAAACCTTTTCCCACAACACCCCCTAACATGCCAGATGGATTCCAGTGCCCTATATCATCTAAAAGGTCAGAATGTCATGTCAGATTTAAGTGGTTGTGGGGGAGGGAGCAAGGACACCTAGCAATCCATTGCGAGCACAAAGAGCAAGGCGACACACCAGTAAAAATCAATCAAATAGAGACAAATAAGACAAAATGACTCTTGCATCCACCTGGTCCACCCATTCCTGGGCAGAACCCTGTAGCCTATTCTGGCCTGTAAAGATCCTGAGCAGCCAGGGTCACGTATGATTTTCTCCAAATTTCCACCCCAACTTTCACCCTAGAAGGCTGGGAATTTCACCCAAGTGCACAAAATCTAAGCTTAATATGGCTATTTTGTCTGACTCCAGAGTGACTGCCCACAAGCTTACATTTCACCCACCAGCAAGTTTGTTTAACCAGCTTGGTTAACCAATTTGGCTAACCAGCTGCAACCTTACAGTTACCACAACACTTAGTTTTGTAATGTCACAAATGCCCCCATAAGATGTAGTTAAGCTAGTGAATGTCATCTGATTTTTACAAAATACTTTTCTCTTCAAATATCCTCTGTTCTTAGTAGAGATCCCTTTATTTCTGTTAAGAAGGGCTAAATAAGTTTAGTCTGGATATTTATGTGCCACATTACACCTTTTAGACCAATATGAGGGATAAATTTTGGGGCTAGATAATCATACTAGCAAGCACAGATACACAGATGAATCTTTCCTATGTGGGAGGTTGGAAAGATGTGTAGGACTCAAATTGACTTGAAGGGAGAAATCAGGAAAGACGTCTTAGGAACTGGGCTCAAAATGGGTCTTGAAGGATAAATTAGGTGGGAACATGGGCCTGTTCCTCTTATCCACAATTTTCTGGAATATTCTGTGCTTTGAGCTGATTAAATTCAACTCCCCTGTCACTGTCCATCCTCAGCTGGGTGTCTGGTTCAATGCTCAGGCACTCAACAAATCACTCAGGATCTGCCCAGCCCTGTTGCATATCTCCCAACCACTTCATCACTGATAATCTGGCTTCCTGTTTCTAGCCATGTTTGTACTGTAATTATCCAATGATGGGTATTTTCTGTCTTGGCAATCATTATCAATCTACAGTGCTCTTATAGTTTGATCTGGAATATTCCCCAAAGGCTCATGTGCTGAAGTTGAAACCAGTCTCAAAAATCAGTATTGGGTCCTTGTTCCCCCAGTGTTGAAGACTAAAAATCCAAGAAACTCTGAGGCAAGAAAACTAGTTTTATTTAAAGGATAACACAGAGAAAGAGGGTTGGGAGTCCTGCCCTTTTCTCTTTTGGGATTTCACATTTCCATTCTTCTCACCCCCCTCTTCCCCTTATCTTCCCTATGTGGCTACCAAAAGGCAGGAAGAGAGCTGAAGGGGATGATTGCTCATGTTGAGCAATATGTGATCCTTCCCTTCCTTCGCTTCCCTTGACATTGTGACCAAAAGTCAGGAAAGGAGCCACCCAGGAGATATTCACTAACAATTCCTTGCTGGGAGGAACAATTTCGTGGAGGCAGATGTAACCTTGGTTCCAGGTTGTGAGTACAGGAAGTGTTGTGGAGGTATTATCATTATATTTCCTTTTGAATTAGACCCCATGTTCCCAAACCAATTGTTCATTATTGAAACTATTTTTCCATTGCCTGGTCTCATTTCCCCATCTGATTAAGGGAACCCTTAGTGCCGGAAGGGGAAATGGGTGATGACAACTCTGGCTGCTTCAGGTGAAGGGGTGGAAATGTGGGGCAAGCAGTTTGGGTTTCCCTTTTTAGAAATGTTTTGGGTCAGTTGAGGTGCCCATGGTTAATGTCTGGTTCAGAAGAACAGGTTGTAAAGTCATCTGGGAGGTGGGTGTTTCTATGAGAGAAACAAAGAGACATGAGCACTGGAATGAGATTAATACAAAGTAAGTGTTGTAGCATCTGGAACATGTCAGCGAATGTCATGATGATGATAGAAACCAGTAATTTTCACCAAGAGATGCAAGAGCTAAGAAGTTGGTCCCATGACAACATGGCCATCGAGGACATGGCCTCTATTTGGGAATGTAAATCTGAAATGATGGTAGTGACATTGCCAACATTATCAGGAATATATATATATATACATATATATGTATATATATATATATTCAAGATACAAGAACAACCAACAAGTAAATCAATCAATAAATGGGGTAAGGAATTGAACAGATACTTCACAGAAGAAATACAGTCCATCAACAAATCTATGAAAAAATAATCAACATCTCAAGCAACCAGAGAAATGCAAATCCAAACTACCCTGAGCTGGGCATGGGACACATGTGTATAATCCCAGAATCTCAGGAGGCTGAGGCAGTAGGATCATGAGTTCAAAGACAGCCTCAGTAATAGCAAGGTGCTAAATGATATATATATCATTTAGTTTTTCTAATGTCACAGATGCCCCCATAGGATGTAGGTAAGCTATCTAATGTTCTCTGATTTCTGTAAAATACCTTTCCATTGGTATAACCTCTGTGTTTAGTAGAAATACTTTTATTTCTTTTTAAAATTTGTTCTACTTCATTATTCATGAAGCAGAATGAATTTCAACACATCATATATAGATGGAGTATAACTTTTCATTTGTCTGGTTGTACATGATGTAGAGTTACACTGGTCATATAATCATATAAGCACATAGGGTAATGTCTGATTCATTCTACTATCATTCCTACCCCCCATGCTACCTCCCCTCCCTTCACTCCCTTCTGTCTAATCCAAAGTACATCTCTTTTTCCCTAGCCCCCTTCCCCTTATTGTGAATTAGCATCTACATGTTGGAGAAAATATTTGGCTTTTGTTCTGTGGGATTGGCTTATTTCATTTAGCATGATATTCTCCATTTCCATTCATTTGCTATCATATGCCATAATTTCATTCTTCTTTAAACCTTAATAATATTCCATTGTGTATATATGCCACAGTTTCTTTATCAATTCATCTGTTAAGGGTATCTAGGTTTGCTCCATAGTTTAGCTATTGCAAATTGAGCTGCTATAAGCTTTGATGTGTCCGTGTGACTGTAGTATGCTGATTTTAAGTCCTCTGGGTATAAACTGAGGAGTAGGATAACTGGGTCAAATGGTGGTTCCATCCCAAGTTTTTTGAGGAATCTCATACTGCTTTCCATAGTGGTTGTGCCATTTTGCAGTCCCACCACCAAGGTATGAGTGTTCCTTTTCCCCCATACCCTTGCCAACATTTAGTGTTGCTTGCATTCTTGGTAAATGCCATCCTGAATTTGTGTGTGTGTGTGTGTGTGTATGTGTGTGCGCGCACCAGGGATTGAACTCACAGGTACTCAACCACTGACATTCATCCTCTGCCCCCACCCCCCTTTTTGGTATTTTATTTAGAGACATGTTCTCAGTTTTTTAGCACCTTGCTATTACTGAGGCTGTCTTTGAACTCATGATCCTACTGCCTCAGCCTCCTGACATTCTGGGATTACACACATGTGTCCCACGCCCAGCTCAGGGTAGTTTGGATTTGCATTTCTCTGGTTGCTAGAGATGTTGAATATTTTTTCATAGATTTGTTGATGGATTGTATTTCTTCTTCTGTGAAGTACCTGTTCAATTCCTTACCCCATTTATTGATTGATTTACTTGTTGGTTGTTGTTGTCGTTGTTGTTGTTGTTTTTGATGTTAAGGGTTTTGAGTTCTTTATATATCCTGAAAATTAATGCTCTGAGGTGTGTGTGGTAAAGATTTTCTTCCATCCTGTAGGTTTTCTCTTTGTGATTTTTCTTCTTGTGCTTTAGGAGTCATGTTAAGGAAGTCAGTTCCTAAGTTGACATGGTAGAAATTTGGGTCTGCTTTTTCTTCTATTAGGTGAAGGGTCTCTGTTCTAGTGCCTAAGTCCTTGATCCACTTTGAACTGAGTTTGTGCAGGCACAGGGGTTAATTTCATTTTGCTCCATATGGATTTACAGTTTTCCTAGCACCATTTGTTAAAGAGGCTGTCTTTTCTCCAATGTATGTTTCTGGTGCCTTTGATTAGTATGAAATAACTATATTTATGTGAGTATGCATCTGTGTCTTCCGACCATTGGTCTGTATTTCAGTTTTGGTGCCAATATCATGCTGTTTTTGTTACTCTGGCTCTGTAGTATAATTTAAGGTCTGGTATTGTGATGTCTCCTGCTTCACTTTTCTTGCTAAGGATTGCTTTGGGTCTCTTATTTTTCCAAATCAATTTCATTATTGCTTTTCTAGTTCTATGAAGAATTTTACTAGTATTTTAATAGGAATTGCATTAAATCTGTATAACCCTTTTGGTAGTATGGCCATTTTGACACTGGTAATTCTGCCTATCCAAGAGTGTGGGAGATTTTTCCATCTTCTAAGGTTTTCTTCAATTTCCTCCTGTAGTTTTCATTGTAGAGATCTTTCACCTCTTTTGTTAGACTGATTTTACATTTTTTGAAGGTATTGCAAAAGGGGCACTTTTCCTAATTTCTATTTCACTTGATTCATCACTGATATATAGTAATGCATTTTACTAATTGTTGCTAATATTATACTTTGCTGAATATATTTATTATTTCTAGAAGTTTTTGGGTGGAATTTTTTTTAATCTTCTACATATACAATCATGTCATCAGCAAATACCGATAGTCTGTGTTCTTCTCCTATTTATATCCCTGTAATTTCTTCTGTCTCTCTATTTTCTGTGGCTTGAGTTTCAAGGACAATGTTGAATAGAAATGGTGAAAGAGAGCATCACTGACTTTTTCCAGGATTTAGGGGAGATGCTTTCAATTTTTCTTCTTTTATGCTGATGTTTGCCTTGGGTTTAGTATACATAGCTTTTACAATGTTGAGGTAAGGAGATTCCTTTTTTTCTGTCACTTAGGGTTAGATTATTATACTAGGAAACACAGATCAAGTCTGTCTATGCAGGAGGTTAGGAAGATTTGTAGGCCTTAAATTGACTAAAAAAAAAAAAAAGCTTCTGTCTCTGATCATCTCTGTTGATATTTATCAGGCCATCCTATCTAAGAATACCTCTTTTAGAGTCTCCAGCTTTATTTACTCTTGGTGGTGCTGACACAAGTGTACATCTTTAGTTATATCAAGATAACCAAGGTCTTTCCTTCTTAATGCCCAGGTATGGCTCTCTTTTGGTTATAACTTCTTTTGCTAAGTGTTTAAAACCAAGGTGGTCAAATTGACCTTGTTTCTATCAATTGTTAGGAGTCAGCTGAGATTCCTAAGGGGGTTACTCTTGGGAACTTGAGAGAAGCCCTTCACCTTCTTTAGTGCCATCTGCTAGGATAGGTCAGGGTCTTGTTGACCATGCAGCATCCCATGGTAGCATCACGGATATTTCCCTTTCCAATAACCCTCCTCTTTGCAGCATGGGAATTGGTTGACTTTCTGTTTCGAGGGTCTCATTGATCCCCCTGATTGGGAGGTCATTTGGATCAGAGTTGCAAAGTCTTCAGAAAACTGCCCTTCTTCCCTGGATTCAAGCTGACCTCAGAGGGCAAGAGTCAAAGTTGGCTATCATTTTCTTGGACCTTTAATTTTCTTTAATTTAGTTTCCAAGTGTTGTTCCTAAACATCCAGGGAGCCAGTTTCACCAATCTTAAAGTAAGAGTACTGGGTTTTACATTTAATGTCTATAACTTTACAATTAATTATCCCTTTCATTGAATTGGGGTCAGTATTAGTATGGAAGTCAGCCTTATATCCAGTCTGTCCTATGGGTGATGGCCTGTTCTCTCAAATTAAGTCAAGTTTTTATATTAGAAATTGTACTTCTGTAAGGCATTACCAGACAATAGTCATAACATTTAGAAGAAAAATATAAAATGAAATTAACAAAAAAACAACATATTGAGTTGTATAATACCTAAGAATCAAAATATTATTTTTATAATCCCAAATATTTACTTCAAATTTTAGTTTTATGAACTCCAGCTTGGTAAAGTTTTCTCCAAATCCTTTTATATTTTAAGGATTTGTATATTCAGAATATATGAATATATCTAGTATACAAAAAAGCCAGTAACAGTATCATGATTACTCGGATGTTCTTTTTTTAATTTTTTATTTGTTATTATTTGTTGCACATGACAGTAGAATGCATTTATACATTTTGATAGATCATAAATAAATTGAGTGCAATTACTAATTTTTCTGACTATACATATTGTAGGATTACATCAGTCATGCAGTCATATATGTACATGAGGTAGTAATGTCTGTTCCAAGCACAACTTTCGTACAAAACATATCGCCTCATGAGATACAAGCCAAAGTACATCCAATTATTAGTGCTAACTCTAAATCCAGGATTTCTGAATGATTTGCTCAATGCTCCAAAAGAAGTATATAAAGATTTATTTGACCTGACTTTTCATTCCTGAACTAGGTTCCTGAACTAGGAACCTTCATTATACAAATGAAGAAATATAGACTTAAAAGAATGAAGTAATGCGCTTCAGTCATGGGTGACAGATCAGAACGCTTATTCTTTCTTCTCTTCTGCTTCGCCTCCTTTCCAGAATTGCCAGGGAGGTGGACAGCTTCTCTGAAGAGGGCTTCCGATTAAGAATAAAATGGGTTTCACTTAGCAGATTTGTATATCTGCTTGATGTCTTTCAAGTAAAGGGGCAATTCTACTGAAATTGGTTGAAATAAAAATTCAGCTGAGGATATATGTACAAGCTTCAACTGGAAGGGGAGTGGGGAAAAATAAAATGGAGATACAGGTAGACTTGAGTAACACCTCTCCAAGGCCAAGTCATTCCTGAAAGCAAGAAGGTACTACCTGGCATCCATCAATCCACCCTACAACAAAATGCCCTCCAGTTAAAGTTCACTGAACCTGTCATAGTACACTGAACTAAAATGCTAAGTTGGCCTGAAAGAAATTGAATGATCATGTCCAACTGATTGAGAATCTCAACTATCTATTTGTTCAATCAAAAAATATTGCTGCCAAATAGCTAGTTATTTAGGACTTATTTAGAATAATGTGCTTAATCTTCTAATATGTTCCATGTAGGCCCAATTTTGCCTTGTCAGTGTAGTTATCATTAAATCACCCGAGGGTATCATGGAATTCATTCTTCTCTCTTTTCCTTTTTTCTTTTTCTTAATTTTTACTTTTTTATTTTTACAGACTGCATTTTGAGTGCATTGTACACAAATGGACTACAAATTTTGTTTCTATAGTTTTGCACAATGTAGATTCACGCCATTCATGTAATCGTCCATATACATAGGGTAATGATGTCTGCCTCAGTACACTATTTTCCTTCCCGCAACCCCTCCCACCCCATTTCCCACTACACAAACCAAAGTGCCTCCATTCTTCTCTTACCTACCTGCTGCCACCTCCCATTATGTACCATAATCCACTTATCAGAGAAAATATTCAGATTTTGGGGGCTTGGTTTATTTCACTGAACATGATATTTTCCAGCTCCATTCATTTACCTGGAAATGCCATGATTTTATTCTTCTTTATGACTGAGTAGTGTTCCATTGTGTATAAATACCACAGTATCCTTATAGATTCAACTATTGAAGGGCATCTAGTTTTGTGCACAATCTAGCTTTGTGAACCGAGCTACTGTAAACATTGATGTGGCTACATCACTGTAGTATGCTGGTTTATAGCCCTTTGGGTATATGGCAAAACTGGGATAGCTGGATCAAATGGTTGTTCTGCCTCCAAGTTGTCTAGAGAATCTCCATACTGCTTTCCAGAGTGGCTGCACCAATGTGCAATCCCACAAGCAATGAGTATACTTTTTCCCCACATTCTCACCAACACCTATTGTTGCTTGTATTCTTGGTAATAGCCATTCTAATTGGAGTGACAGGAAATATTAGGGTAGTTTTGATTTGCATTTACCTAATTTCTAGAGATATTAAACATTTTCTCATGTATTTGATCATTTGGATCTCTTCCTCTGTTGACTGCTCAGTTCCTTAGCCCATTTATTGACTGGGATATTTGTATTTTGGGTGTTAAGGGATTTAGATATCTTTCCAGCCTTATAATCGCACCTGGCATGATGCTTATGTTATTTTTTCTTCCACACTCATCCCTGATGAATGAGCCCACATCCAACAGGTAGCACAGGATCATGCTGACCAGGCCCATCTAATGGACATAACTTTATCCACAGGAGTAGCAGCAGTTCCAATGACCAAACTGAACTGGAACAATCAAAAAGGCCAACAGGGCCACTGTTATTGCACACTCATGGTCTAATACCTCACAGCAGCCATGCAGGCAGTCTGCAATAAGGTGGGAAACATTATTAAACTGTGGGAAATTACCCAGGATCCATATTTTAGGGTCTGAACTGAGAAATCAGAAGTGAGCCTTATTGGTTTGCCTCTAAAATGTGAACTGATGTTTTTTCTTTTGTAGCTTTTAATATTCTTTCTTTTTTTCTATGTTGGCATTTTGATAGTGATATGTCTTGGCAAGCTCCTTATTTGTCTGGATATATTTGGGGCCCTGCATGCATCCTGTACATGGATGTCTATCTTGTTTGGATATGGGAAAATTTTCTGTAACTATCTCATTTAAAATGTTTTCTATGGCACTAGTTGGTATCTCAATGTGTTCTGCTGTCCCACTGATTCTCAGGATTGATCTTATGAAGTTATCACAGCAACTGGAATATTTTGGTCTTCTTCTCCAATTACTTCCTTCTGTTTCCATCTGTGTACTCAAAATCATATAGCCAGTCATCAACACCTGACATTCTGTCTTCAAGGACTGATATTTTGTTTTCTACACAATCTAATCTGTTAATGATGCCTTCAGTTCAGTTTTTAATTTCATTGACAGTACATTTCATTTCTATGAGATCTGTGAGTTTTCTTTTTACTATTTCTATTTCTTTCTTAATGTGGTTTCTCACCTCCTGTAGTTGCTCCCTTAATTCTTTCCTTAGATCTTCTTTGAATTCAATGAATATTCTGGATTTTGGAGGGAGATTAGTTTGCCTGTTTTCTCATGTTTTCAGAGGTCTTGGACTTGTGCATCAATTGAAGTGAATTCCCCAACCTTGTTTCTTGTGCATGTCCTTTTTGTGTGTAATCATTTTATTGGTATTGGGACTTCTCTCTGTTTTGACAACTGCATACATGCAAAGGATTGGGACCTTAATCTTTCTGATTGTTCTCCTTGTGTCCCTGTTGTTGGTTAGGGACATTTGTCTCCTTGCTTCTTTCAGCTGGAGTAATGTTGGTAGTTCAGCATGACATTTTAGTGTCCCTGTAGGTTCCTAGCACCTTTAAGAATAGAGCAAAACAAACAATAGTAACAACAGTAGCAAACAACAAGCAATACACAGTGGTAAAATAAATACCCAATTCCTATTATGATGTCTTCAAACATTAACTGCAACCAATGAAGACGAATGGTAGGCTCACCAGTCGCCAAGAGTAAAAACAATAACCATGAACTAGATCTAGTTTTAGAGGAAATAGTATGTGTCAACTGCATCATCCACAGCAGTAATGATGGCATTAGCATTAATTTTGGGGGAGGAATTATAGAAACCCAATAGTTCTGAAACATGGAAAAATTACAATTAGGAGAAAAGGGAATGTGTTAGGAAGTTAGGAAAGGCTTTATAATTTCAAAAAGTGAACAGAGAGAATGCAGAAGAGATGCTGCAAATGATGATTATATAAAAGTAGGAAGAAACTAGAAAAGCAAGATATTGGTCAAGAGAACAAGAGAATTTGCTGATAGCAGGAGAAGATAAAAGAGAAGGAGAAATAAACAAATGAAAACAATCTGAAACCAAACCAAAATATACAATCAAACTCCCTGAACCCATGGGCTTTGCATGTAGCTCAGTTGGTAGAGTGCCTGTCTTGCAAGCACAAAACCCTGGGTTCAATCCTCAGCACCACCCAAAAAAAAAAATCTCTGCCCTCAAAAGATAATGCAAGGAAAAAATAATTACATATTAAAAATGCTAATAATGAGATAAGAAGACACAATCAGTTGTATGTATGTGTGTATATATATACCTGAGTCAATTGAACAACCAGAATTCATATGCATGCACTTTTCCCATATTCAGACATAGAAAAAAAGAAATATAAAATCCAGAAATTATAAAAATCCATATTCTTTGTAAGGAATAAATGGAACTTTTGCACTGAGGTGTCAAAATAGTAGACCAGATTGGGTTATCACTATGCCCAATAGCCTCTTTTACCAATTCTTTTGGAGTTATGTAATGATAGAGCAAGGGATTGGGATGTTATTCACTTCCTATTTTTGTGTTGTTCTCTGAGTCGCCAGTTGGAGCAGACTAAAATTGAACTTGTTTAAGACTCAGCTTCCCTCTTACCAGTTTGAGATGGATTAGGATCCACGGTTAGTTTGCAATGTTTCTGTTCAGACTATTTTGCTGCAGCGTTCTGTGAGTGAGGTCCACCAGGTGGCACAGAGGTCTTGGCAAGCCTAGGGCTTTGTTGTTTGGGGCCATCTTTGAAGAAACTAAATGGACCTGGCCCTAGGGCTAGTCAGTAGCTGATCTCTCTAAGGGGTCCAATTCCCAGGAGCCTTCCAAGAAATTCCACGGTGGGACAGGGGAGCCCATCTTCTTTCCACTGCCTCCTGGGAGCTCAGCCTTTCTGGGGTTTGTCCCCGAGTGTATTTACCTTGCCTGCTCAGAATTATGGCTTGCTTCAATGGTCATGCAAGTGATCAGACTCAAAGGAGAAGCAGGTTGGGATCCCCTTTGCCCATCTGACTCCAAACCCCCTGGGTGCAGTCTACTTTATACCTATTTTAGCCAAGTTCTATCAGGCTCAGCCTTGGTCCTTTAAGAAGCACCTGCCAGGATACTGTGGCTGTGTCTTTTTTTTTTCTAATGTCCTGGATCCACCACTCACCATGGTGGCATGTTCACAAGAGTGCTCCACCTCAGCGCTCTGTGGCCACTTGGGACACAGAATGCTCTTTCTAAAAACCATCAAACAGGGCAGTCTCTGGATCAGCTAAGACTAGACAACATTTTTTAAAATTTTCTCTGTACCAAGCCTATGGACGCCCCTCCCTCTGGTTGTGCTGAGTACTCATGGTGATGGGGTCACAGGTCAGCATCAATGTATTTGTTCATCTTTGTTTATTATACTCAAATTGCTGAGTCCCAAGTTGCTTTGAGTGTCTGGTATTAAAATGCAGTGAAGCCCTCTTTCACCCACCTCACTGAAGCTGAACACCTGCTGATGTAGTGCATGCCATGGTAAGCTTGGGATGCAGCTTCCTCCACTCTGCCATTTTCTGTCCACCATCTTGAATTTCTTGGTCACCTCCCGCTTCCTACACATTCCTGATTACAAAACTCTCACCATTTGTAGCTCTTTGTCTACCCCCATGTGGTCACAGTCATGCAACAGAGCTCCTGCTATGCGTTGAAACATATCCCTCCCCCAGGTTGTACTGGAGTCCTAGCCCCTATGTAGTCCCACAGAATGTAGTGTTATTTGAAGGTGTGTGCATCATTGAAGGACCTGAGTTGATATGAAGGTATTAGGGTAGCTGTTCAACCAATATGACTGGAGTCCTTACATGAAAGGGGAGTCGACACACAGGGACAGATGTGAACATGGAGAGAGAGCATGATGTGATCATGAGCCCAGAGATGGAGTGGTGCACCTGTGACCCAGGGAACCCAAATATCACAACCAATCAGCACAAACTAGGAGAGAGGTGTGCCATGAATTTCCCCCCAGCCTTCAGAGGGATCCAGCTCTGTTTATCTCTTGATCTCAGACATCTACCCTCCAGAACAGAGTGAGAAAAAGATTAACAAGCCAGTCTGTTTGTAGTGCTTTCTATGGCAGACCTACCATGCTAATAGAGCCTCCATCCTAGAGTTTCCTAGATCTGAACTCAGCAAAGCAGTTCTGTGTAGCAGAATTGTATGAATGTGGAGCTCAAGGGGGTCACTAAGATTCAGGGCAGCCAAGTAGAGCATGTCACCTATCACTGAGGACTGGAAACCTCTGTGCCTAGCCCATTGCCTGCTTCTGCCACAAAGAACTGAAATGAGCTCTTTGCTCCCAGGACTCTGGCCTTATTCCACATTCCAGATCCCACCACATGCCCTCACCATTCTGCCTATGCCAGAGCATTCTTCTGTCCTTGAAAATCTGCCTCAGAATCTCTAGATTCTTCAACATAATTGTGGATAATAATCAGCTCCATATCTGCTGGTACATTTGGCCACTCTCTGACATAGGGAAGGCTCATTTGTCAAATCCAAAAGATCTACAGAAGTTTTCCTGAGGATGACATCCATGGCCCTGTCTTAGTTTCCCCCAACCGTTTCTCTTCTCTGCTGACTTTTGTTCATCTTTGTGAGGGATTGAAGGTCAATGGTGGAAAGGCTGTTTACTACCTAGTTGTTTAATTATGATTTGGTTAATTTCTTGTGATTATGTTTTGCAGAACAGAACTTTGCTGAAACCAGTTACTCAGTTCCATTAGGATATGGAGGCTGCAGTGCTGTTGATTGTGTTTTTGTTGTTTGTTTGCTTGTTTGTTTTGATTTCTTGCTGGTCAACCCCTACTTGACTTGGAAAAAGCCCTCCCATAGCCATGATGGTGTGTGTCCAGCATCCATTGCAATGGGTCTAATCAGGGAGCCTCTGATCAGCAAGAGCATCATCAGGTTCAATATCAAGGTCAAGAGACCAGGAGGTGAGTTATGGCCAATTTTAACTGTCTATAGGCAAGTAGCTTGGAACCTCATGATTCTGGGACACAAAGAACAACCTCATCATTGCCATCTCAGTGTGCTTTCCTTATGTCCTGTGCCCAGCACTGTAGCCATGGCAGGATACAGCTACAAAACACCATGGGCTCTGGAGAAACAGAACATGGATTCAAATTCAGTTTTGAACAAATGACTGTCGGTGGGAATTAGGGCCAATTGATAAACCTCCCTGAGCCCCAGTTTCACAGATTTCTTCTTCCTCACGAATAAATAAAGCTTCCCTGCACTGTTTGAATATGAAATGAGATAATTCAGATGGAAGAGCATTGAGCAGAAATAACAGGACAGATCTCAACTCAATAAATGTTAATTGCTTCTTTTCTGGAGTATTGTATCCATCCACAATTATTTATTGGACAGATATGGATAGAGTTTGTTACATGATATTTCCCATGCTAGAAACTTGCTATGCAGGTAAGTGTACTAAAAGGTTGAGGAGCCCCTAAGAGGTGGGCCTAGTAGGAGGTGATGGGTCATGGTTTCCTCTGTGAAGGGATGAGTGCTGGTCTTGGGTGGGTTAGGTCTCACAGGAGTGGGTGAGCTCCTGAGAGGGTAGGGAGCTATTGAGATGTCCTCACAAGGCCTGTCCTCCTAATGTTTCCACCACCTCCCGACAGAGCCACCCTGAGGTCGGAGCCTTTAACACACGGGCCTTCGGGGGACACTTCTCCAACCCGGAGTGTTGCTTAAATGTGATAAAGCAATCATGTGGGAAGATACTAAGGAACAGTGGTTCCCCAACTTGAGTGCTTCAGAATCAGCTGAGAGGCTTGAGAAAGACAGATTGATGGAACCTAGGGTGCTTTACCCGGTCCAGCTGGTGTCCACTGAAAGTTGAGGAGGGTGAGGCAGCAGTTTCAAAGAAAGACCTCCAGAGACCAGTTTCAGAGACCTCAGTCCACTTTATTATTCCATAGGCAGGCTTATATTGTCCAGCAGTCACTGGGAAGAATATGTTTGAGAGTTGTATGACCCAATGGGCTCACAACATGTGCAGGGATCATAATCAGTGGGTAAAACGTCACTGGCAAAGAAACAAGAAGAAGGGAACACAGTGAGGTTGGGGGGGGGTGCTAGGTTACCATAGCGATGGGGCGAGGTGTGGTTAAGGTATCAACAACCGTTTCTGAGCTCAGTATGCTGAGCCCTGAGAGCCTCTCACAAAGGCAATGTAAGTTTCCTTCCATTTCATGTTCCCCAAACCACAGTCTAGAGATTCTACTTCAGTAGATCTGGGGTGGAGCCAAAGAATTTTCAGGTCTAACAGGATTCTGGGTAATACTGATAAGGTCAATTCAGGGTCAAGTGCAGAGGATTTCATGCAACGAAAGGACATGAGACTGCATTATCCCTAAGTTCATGGCCACCTCTAAGATTCTTGCCCTCTAAGTTCATGAGGGAGAGATCCATGAAATCCTGGCTTTTCTCCTGAGAACTTCCGACCCCAGGCTGTTCCCATCTCAGTAAATATCAGTCACCCAGTTTGTTTGAGGCACAAACCTGCAAGATCTCTTCAATTTATCTTTCTTAATGAGATCCCACTATGGGGTTTGACCCATCCATTATCTCTGGAGAGCTCACCTGCAGAGCATGTCCCAAACCTGCCCCCTCGTGTGCACTGCTATTAGCCAGTGCAGGATTCATCCACCATCCCTGGCCACTCCCCTTACCTTGACTGTGTGTTTACAGATTCTGTCTTGGTGACTTTTTCCAGGAAAAAGGTGCCTCATTGCAGGCAGGGCAGATAAGGGGTTTGGTGGATCACAGCCATTTCATCCCCACTGTGAGGAAGTGACTTGGGACATCATGATTCTGGTTTTAAAAAAAAGGAAGGAACTTCATCATCATCAACATTGATCTCTGGGATTGGAAAAGGTTTTCTGTATGGGTGCAGCAGGAAATATTTTAGGCTTGGCAGGCTCCGTGGTCACTGTCCTGATATTAATTCTCCTACTGTAGCACAATAGCAGTGAGGGTCAGCACATGGACTATTGGTGAGGTTTTGATTCAATAAAGTTTATTTACAGCAACAGAAGATATGCTGGATTTGCCTCCCAAATCCTACTGTACCAGCCCTGTCCTGCAATATCCCAGGTAGCCCTGGTCCCTGGAATATTCCAGGTGTGGGCATTTCAGCCAGGAAATAGCCCAGCCTCTTTCCTATGGGATCCCAAAGACAAGGATGGAGAGGGCTAAGGCTCAGGTTCTGCAGGGTGGGATGACTTTGCAGCACCTTCAGACATTGATTAACACTTATGACTCTCATGTGAGCCCATGAGAAGGGCTCAGGTCCAGTGATGGGAAGCAGACCAAGGGCAGCACCTGTCTGAGGCATGAGGGCAGAAAGCTGTGCTCATCAGGACAATGAAGAGGACACCTGGGGTTCTGGGCAGAGCCTGGAGACAACGCTTTACAGAGAGGGAGGATGAGTGGGTCAAGTCCAGTTGAGGGCTTTGAGATAAGGTTGGATGTTTGCCATCTGGAATCCTGCCCCTAGTCCTTCCTGTGTTGCCAGATGCCTGATGACCTTGAGGAAGTCTCTGCCCCCTCTATCTTTGGGTTTTCTCTACCCAGAAGTGGAATAAGCCACAGATTCCCAAGATCACTTGCAGTTTTCTATTCTTTTGTTCTGGAGGGGAGTGGGGTGGCCAGATGTCTGCAGGTGAAAGCTTGTAGGGTGGGGCAGAGAGAGCAGAGTCTCATCACCCACAGTACAAGTGAGCCGTCACCCTATGTTAATGTGGGGTCCCTTGGAAAGTGAGGGGAATGGACCACTGGTTGGCAGGTGGTAGGATGGGAAAGGAACACTGTTCCAAAAGTCCCATGGTGATTTCAGCAGGTCAGCAGGTCTGGCCAGGAGCCCCCTGTCTGGAAAAGCCCCAGGTGCTGCCTCTGAGAGTACCCTGCTATAGAAGTGAAAGGATATGGAAAATAACAATCCCCAAGGAGAAAGGGAGAGTCATGGGCTCCTAATTAGTTACAATTTTTCTTATCTACACTGTTCCTGACTGCTCAAGGTCTCCCTCCACCTGTAACCAACACATCTCCTGCTAGTATTCAGCCCCTCTAAACACTATAACTCTAAACCCTAATAGAAGCCAGGTGCATTTTCTCTCCTGAAAATGTGCCTCCACTTCCTGCCGCTAAATCAAGCACTGCTGGTCCACTGAGGTCTGCCTCTGTTTCTTTTCCTCTCTGTATCTCTTTCATTTGCTTTCATTTGGTGCTGAAAACCAAGATGGGATTCAGGGCTCTTTACCCTTCCCCATCCTAATAAACTTCCACTGCCCCTTTTGTATTTCCCTCCATTTTCTCTCTCTTTTTTCCATCTTATAGGAGGGGGCTGCTCACATCCTCCCAATCCACTTTGGCTAAAGGGTGGCTGGTACATAACCCAAAACAAAACCCATTACTGGTTTTGCTGCCTCATTGGTTTAAGTATCGGGTCCTTTATTGGTATTGCAGGCATCCCACTTCTAAACCTCTCCTTTCCAATTCCTCCCTGCACTAAAGTATCCAGATCAGAGGCCACTATTTGCTCTTTTGCCACCTCCTCATTCTTTTTGGAGGTAAGGTCCTCTCTGGTCTCCTGCTGAGGCAAACTGCCTGAGACCCTCCACCTTTTGGCTCATGTGGACCCCAGGTGTCCACTACCATTGAGATTCTTCCAAGATATCTTCCAAGTATACAAGTCTTCAAAGTATAAGGTTAAGAAGAACATTTTGCCAAGCTGATGCTCTTCAAACTAAGGTTGAAAATAAAGGTTTGGGATCATAAAAATTATGTTTCTTGGTTCATAACTATTACACAAACTAAACATGCTTTTACTCTTGTTTATTTTATTCTGCATTTTCCTTGTAAACTGTAACAATTCTCTATTGGGACCTTACAAAAGTACAACTTCTAGTATAACAACCTGAGTTAATTTGAAATGATAGGCCATCATCTATAGGACAGACAGGATGTAAGGCTAACTTCCAGTACTAATACTGACCCCAATTAAATAGAAGAGCTAAATAACTGTAAAGTTATAGACTTTAAGTTAAAACCCAGTGCTCTTACTTTAACACTCATTAACCTGCCTTGCTGGGTGTTTAGGACCATATCTTGGAGACTAAAGTTCAGAAATAAAAATGCCAAGAAAGAAAATAGCCAATATTTGGCTCTTGCTCTCTGAGGTCAGCTTGAAGCCAGGGAACAAGGGAACTTCTCTAAGGGCTTTGCAACTCTGGATCACGTGACCTCCTGATCAGGGAGATTAATGAGGCCCTGGAAAATAGAAGGACAGCCAGTGCACATGCTGCAAAAAGGGTGGCTCATTGGAGAAGGGAGACATCCCTGATGCTTCCAAGGGAAACTACATGGTCAAGGAAACCCTGACCCATCCTGGAACATGCCACTGAAGGAGCTAAGAGGCTGCTCTCAGGTTCCCTAGAGGGACCCACTGAGAGAACTCAGTCGGCTCTTAACAGTAGAAAGGAACAGTTCAAATTGACCAGCTTGGTCTTGAACACCTAACAAAAAGAGTTAAAACCAAAGCACAGCCACACCTGGGCATTTAAAAGAAAAGACAGTAGTTCTCTTAACAGAATTTAAGATGTACACCTGTGTCAGCCTCACAGCCCTAGAGGACCTAAATTCTGAGACATTTTCCTTTGTGAGGCTCAGATATACTGCTGCCTACAAAAAATTGGACTGATCTCTGCACCTTGGTCTTCCTCACTCCCCAAATTGATACTTTACCTAACAACCAAAGTTTGCCTAGACCCATAACGGTGCACACCAGACACAAGAGACCCTTCATCTTACTACCTTACTCATAGGGATAGAGATATCCACTGGGATTGGCACAGGCTTAGTGGGATTAGAAACATCTATTCACTACTATAAAAATGGTCAGAAAAGGTTATGAAACACAGGTTACCAACTCAGTACCACCTTCACCAAACCAACTGGACTCGTTGGCATCTGTCCTCCTGCAAACATCAGGGACAAGATCTCCTTACTGCTGAATGTGTGGCCTCTGCATTTTCCTGGGGAAGAATGCTCCTTCTATGTAAACCAATCATGATTAGTAAGAGACCAGGTTAAAGAGCTCCAGGGCTACCTGGAACAACAAAGGTAGAACGAGCTGATTCTTGGTGTCCTCATGAGGGATCTAAGATGATGCGCCTCCTGGATAATTTATACATCCACCTAATGTTCATCTTTTTAATAATAAATTTTCTTCCATACTTTTAGTTTTATACAGAGAAAGATGCTTAGTAAGGTGACCTTTTAGCTCAAACTGATTCCCAGGGACATGCTAAAGCCAATCTCCTCCTGCACTCACAATCTGAATTCCTGAAACCACACAGAGGAAACCTCAAGCCTCCTTCCTTCCTCCAGGCTCCTCCTCAGACTCAACCACCAGGATCCTACAAGGGTACAAGACACCCCAAACCTCCGTATCCTCTCCAGGATCTCTGACGAGGGTCACGTCCTTCTCCATTGCCCCTTTTCACCAGGAGGCAGTCAGACAGGACACTGATGCCCCTATTCATTGTCCCCTTTCAGAGCCCAGATTGAAGGATAGGGAAAATAACAAACTCCAAGGAGAAAAGAAGAGTAAGGGGCTCAAAACTGGTTGCAATCTTCCTTATGTATAACCACTTCCCTGATGGTCCAAGCTCTCCCTCCAGGGATCACCAACACATTTCCTGCTGAGACTCTGCCCCTCTAAACCATACAAAACTGAGACCCTTAATGTAGCCAGTTCCCATATTCCCTCCTGAAAATGTGCCCCTCCACTGCTTAATAAATCATTGCTGAACCCTTGATGTCTGTCTCCATTACGTTTTCTTTCTGTATTCCATTTCATTGCTTTCAGAGATGAGCCAAGTTGGCAGAATCTCAGTGAAGTCTAGGTCCAAATAGTCAGGAAAGAAGGTATGGGAGCAGAGTGGGAAGTCAGGGCTGAGGGTTAAGGCTCTGTAGAAGGATCTGGTATGGAATCTGATGGAGCCCTAGGGGCAGCAATGAGAAACCATGTGGAGCGAAGGTGAGGGCCATGGTCACCCAGTCCTCTGAGAATGGCCTGAGAGAGCCCCTTCGGGAGCTCAGGGTACTTATATCCTGCTTTACAAAAGAGATCCAGGAAGGGTTGCTCTAGTACTAGGAAACTATGTGCCCCATGTTTCTTTTATCAAGAACTAATTTTATGTCTGGGATTTCCTAAGACTCATTCAATTTCAAACTGAAAACCCACCCCATGCAAAAGTACAATGTCAAAGGAGCCCTGGTAGCAGAATCACATAGTATGGGGCCTGCTGTGCCTCCTTTCACCTGCCATGGTGTTCTCATGGTTCACGGTGTTGTATGAGCAGTAATTTTCATTTCCTAATATCTTGTTTCTTCTTTTGGGGCTGTGTCCCTTCTTGAAGAATTCTCCCAAGTAATCTTTCAAAGGGACATGAAACTGTAGCCAGGACACTTACAAGGTCTTCATTTCATACCCCTCTACATGAAATATTGGCTGGAAATAGAAACAAAGGAAGTCCATTTGAGGTCTTGCAACCTCCATGCTTCCCAAGTAGGTGATGGGCATCCAGGGTCCCTAGTCAGACAGGGCACTGGTTCAGAGGGGACAACATGCTAGACAACAAGACACCCAGAAGTTCCTTCTCAGAGGAGCCTAGAGGCTAAAATGACTTGGGAGAGTGAAAGGACATTTGTATTCAGTTCCCTAGAAAACAGAAACTAAAACTTCCTTGCAGCTCGTCTGTGGCAGGAAAGTCCGAGGACTCAGGCACATTAAAGATCTATCTACAGCCCATCATAATGTCACCTTTCAGATATCAGGAAGTCACCATGGATACCAATATATATGTTATTGTTTTGTAAATATAGAAGTTTGGAAGCAGTCCCTTCTGCTCTCTGCAAGCAAGTCCTCTTCCTGCCCTGAGTAACCATGTAGCAGCCTCCTAACTCCAGAAGCTTTCTTACCCAAAGCCATTTCCCAGGCATGGGTTCTGTGGTATCGGGGTAACAGCACAGAGAGGACTGATCATTTTCAGGGTGAATGAGTGTTGTCACATGGCTCTTTATTACCCTGAGGGAACCCTACTGGCCTTGGTGCCAACAGATGCTGCCCTGTCCCCCAGGCTCCATCTGCTCTCTGCTTTCCTTGCCCCTTGCCCATCAACACCAGAACCACTCACACCCATCACTGTGGTCCTTGTGCACATCTACCCAGATGTCACCTGTTAAAGAAATGGGCTGACATGCTTCTATGGCTTGGGAGGGGTTGAGGGTTCCCCATACAAGGTTTGGGAGTAAAGGCTGGGTCCCCAGTGTGGTGCTATTGGGAGGTGGTAGAATCTGTGGGTAGTTGGGTCCTGTGGGAGACCCTCAGTCCCTTTGGGGCAAAAGGATTGATTTAAGCCACTCCTTTGGTGGTTCTTACAAGAAGGTGGTTTTTAAAGCAACAAGCCTGTCCCCACACAGTCCCATCTGCACCTGGTTCCAGAAGTGACCACTGCCTTCCACAAATGCTCACGTGGTTGCCATCACCATTTCCCATGACTTGCTTGTTACAACAGAGCCCTGGTGGGTGCCAGGCCCTCCAACCTTCAAAACCATTAACTGAGGATATCTCTCCTTTCTCTAAAGGTGGCCTGTCTCAGGCATTACTTACACTGATGAAGAGGTGAGTAATATACATGGTGTGTGCTTTTGTGTGTTCTTGAGGCCAGAAGTGCCTTGAGGTCAAGGATGATGACATGTTCACCATGTTTACCCTCTTCTTGCCATGAACAGAACTTGCAACACATCAATAGATGCTTCATCCATATTTATTAATGAAAGGGTGATTGAAAGAAGACGATGGTGCATAGATCTTCCTCCCACCCACCCACAAGCCCACAGGCAGAGAAGTGGAGGTGGACTTGTGCACAAAGCTGAGCAAGGATGCCCACCCACAGCACACTGGAGTATACCGCAGGGAGGGGCTCAGAGTTGACATCCATGGAAAAATCCTCTCCATTCAACAGAAGGACAGCAGGATTCGTGGTGCTGAATGGAAGCAAGAAGTGCAGGGTGGGAGCAAGGAGGGACTGTGCCCTCAGTTGGACAGGAGAGGAAGGACCTGGGTTGTGGAAGCAGGGAAGGGGGAAGCATTCCTTTTGTTGCAGTGAAAGAGTCTTCTAGAATCTTTCATTTTGCTGATCTGCACACTGGATCTCACTTTTTGCATCTAGGTACAAGGTCCTTGGATGGGGGCAGGCCTGTTGGAAAGCAATTTGCTCCCTTCTCATTCACCTGAAAAACAGGCTCACACAGGACACACCAATAACGATGAAAGGAGGCAGGCAGGTGCAGAGACCTGGGGCCACCAGACCCCTCCATCACTGGGAGAGAGTGAGGCTCCTGAAGAACCTCTAGAGTCCACCTAGCTGGGGCATCTCTCCACCCATTCAGGAGTCCTACAACTCACCTCAGTGGAAGATTTTATGCTAATAAAGATGGTGAGAATAGCATAGATGGCGGGCATACCTCCATACATGATCATCCCGGGGAACTGGAGGCAGAATGGAGTGAGAGGACGTGAGTGAGGATGTGGGAGTCCACACATCTCAGCTTGAGTCAGTCTCATGATGGACCATCTTTAGCTTCTGTAAAATCCCCCACCCCTCTCAGACTTATGGGAGAATGTCTCCTGGGGCTTCCTGATGCCAGGTGGGATAGAGAGCTGCCCTTCTACCCCTCAAGACCAGGGCTGCTCCATGGAAAGGAGAGAAAGAAACCACAGGGAACTGGGCAAGGCACACAAAAATGTCTAAATCAAGCAGCAAGGTTTGGAGTAGAAGCACCCTTGTGAATTACACCAGTATTTTACATATGTCTTTTTTTAAAGGAAATTCTTCTATACATAAAGGCTTCTGTGGGAATGGGGCCCTCTGCCCTCTGAGGTCTTATTAGGTGGGAAATAAGTCATGGCTGACACAGTCCTGGACCCCCATCCTCCATGACTTTTGCAAAGCTGTCGTGCAGGGAACCCTGTGCTCAGATGTGAGGACTGAGGTGTAAGGCGGGGCTTGGGGACTCGCCCTTTCAAAGATATGGCAGAAGTGACATTAGAAGTCAAGATCTCTGATTCTGACTTCCTGCTCTGCATTCCGTGGCCCTGCCTTGTGCA
>JAJEJO010005142.1:156355-224948 GCA_020662805.1 Glaucomys volans | reverse complement strand
AGTGATGCAGCCACATCAATGTCCATAGCTGCTCAATTCACAATAGCTATATTGTGGAACCAACCTAGATGCCCTTCAATAGATGAATGGCTAAAGAAACTGTGGTATATATACACAATGGAATATTACTCAGCCATAAAGAAGAATAAAATTATGGTATTTGTAGGTAAATGGATGATGTTGGAAACTCTTATGCTAAGTGAGATCAGCCAATCCCAAAAATCCAAAAGCCGAATGGTCTCTCTGATATATGAATGATGATGCATAATGTGGGGGGGAAAGATGGCAAGAATGGAGGAAAGATAGCTAGCATAGAGGGAAGGGAGGGGTGGGGGCGGATGGGGGGTAAAATTAATAACAGAGTGTGTGACAGATACCATTGCCCTGTGTACATGCATGAACGCACAGATGGTGTGACTCTACTTTGTGTACAACCAGTGAAACAATAGCTGTACTCCATTTGTGTTCAATAAAAAAAAAAAAAAAAAAAATTAAAAAAAAAAAAAAAAGAGATTGCACAAATGTGTTTTCATGAACTCCCTGGATTCAGATCTATTTAAGTTTGCATAAATTATTTTATTTGCCTGTGCCTTAGCTCCATGGAATCAGTGTATTTGTTTTCAGTTGATGACCTTATGTACTTCTAAAAAGACTTAGAAATTAAAACACAATAAAAGGACTTTGAAATAAAATGGAAAAAGACTATGGAGAAGGTTTTAAATATATTTAGCCCATAACCCTTCCCATGTGGCGTGCTGGCTGAAACGTGGCTATCAAAGCCTGCACCCCTCACGCCCCCTCTTTTTGCTTTCTGCATTAAGAGGCTCCTACTGCTGTGTGGCTGAAGCTGGCTGCCTGGCAGACTGCAGGGTGGAGGGTGCTGGAGGGAAGAAGAGCAGCCTGCCACTCACTTCTCAGCCCAGACACTGTCCCCCCAGGGGCCTCACTGCACTTCTCTGTCCAGATACGAGCCGCTGATGCTGAGGAAGCCCGATCGCAGACGAAGCACAACTCAGACATGGAGTTTCCGAGAAGGAAAGCTGACCTGTGGCTTGCATGGGTTGGTGGTCCAGGTCAGTAGTCCTGATGCCCCCTGTTGCCACACACAGGACAGAGGGTCTCAACCAGGTTATTCATGAGAACTTGTTCAGAGGGAGAAATTAATTACAGAGCAATGTGTATTTTCTTATTCTGTTTTTGTTAAAGGATAATTGAGAATTTTCGTTGTGCACCTGTGTGTACACGGGAGATGTTCTTAAACGTGACATACAGCCAATGTGTCAAGAATGTGTCTGGGTGATGGCTGTTGCCCTTGGTCTCTCTGGATTCTATTTCTTTGACATTGATTACCGATGTATTTTTTATAAGAAGGAAAGAAAATTATCAACTAAAAGCCCACCCCTAAGTTAGGTGGTTTCGTTTAGACCCGTGAAGTTAATATGATAGTGACAAGAGTCTACAGTGTTCTAGGAGACAGTGAGTCATGCTGGGCTCCACATGCCCCTGCCTCTCTTTATTCCTGCATTCTTCGTGGTACCCAAATAAGCTTTTAATTGTGATAGCAAATGTCAGAATCAAGACTACTAGACCATTTCCTGGCTGCTCAACTCAGCCAGTCTATCCCATACTAAACTCCCAGGTACTTTATAAGCAAATATGTGTTTGGAAAAGAATTTAGGTTTTCTTCCAGAAGAGGCTTCAGGTTGGAAACAAGACCATAGATCTGAGATGAACAGGTAGAAAAGTCGGTGTCAAGGAGGTGTGAGCAGGTAGCTGAGCAGCAGTGTGGCTGTGTGCAGTTCTGTCCCCACCTGGGGCTTTATCCACGCAGTAAGTCCTCGAGCATCAGGCCCTCATGGAGAAACGTTGTCGTGTGCCTGACAGACACCAGGCTGTCCTGTCAAGGGACACTGTCATCTAGGGCAGTGTGCACAACTGCAAGGAGCCTCTGACTACTTTTGGTGGGATTTATTTTCTTTATCTCCCTAGCCCTGAGCTTTTTTCATCAAAGGCAAGCTGCCTACTTATATGAAGCTCACATCTGGAATGGATTTGTGATTTTCAATTAGCAATACAATTCAGACTGGTAGAGGCAAAAGTGGGGGGGGTCTTATTATAATTGGTAGGTTCTGAGTTTGACCCTGACTTTACTTTTAGTTTGTTTCTAAAGTCCACGTAATTCCACTTCTTTTGGAGTGCTTTCCTCCCCCAAATCCCTTTCTGGTGTTTGTTGTTCCTTGAATCTGTTCCATCATTTTCTGCTTTTGAATGCCCCCATAGTAGCAGTATTCAGCAAAGCAGAGTGTGTTTTGGTTAGGGAGGGAGCGTGTTTCAATCTCGTTATGCTGAGTAAAGTCACGGAAGGCATTAAAGCCTTTTCTGACCCTGTCTCTATGAGGCAGTGTGTCCCCTTCCTAAGCCCACAGCAGCCTCCTCTGTCTAGAACCTGTCCTGCAGACCCAGTTCAGAGTTTCCTTTCCATCACTCAGTATTTAAATAGCAAGGGTCCAGACAGTCTCTGTGCCTGTCTCCTGCCTGCCTTGTGCCCCTCAGGCTTGTCCTGTAGACTTGTGTGTCGTGAGGGCAACACGAAAAGAACCTGCTTTTCTCTAAAACCTGCCTAGCTAGGTGTTGGTGATGTTCCCTGTGCCACGTTACATTGTAGAAGGGGCACCAGCTTTTGAATATTGGAGTTGGTTGTCTAGCCATCAGCCTGTTTAAGGAGGTTTTTAACTTTAGAATTTGCTTATTAGAAAGCTGAATAATAATAGTTTTTATTTTATTTTCATAGCACAAGCCCTAATGAGAATACTCAAAAGAAGAAAGCTACTTTTAAAAGCTGTTTTTTTATGACTAGAAGTTATTGGAAAACCAATGTACTCTATTTATGGATTTATCTCTTAGTACATGCATATATTTCATTCCCCAAATTCATACAGCATAGCTTTCTTTCTTACTCACATAATCCTCCTTTCATCTCTAATGCTGAACAAATAGTAAATGCTTGACTGTAGGTCCAGCATGACCCTCCAAAAGAGAATTTGCTTTTCGTGACCTGTTTCACCTGAGTAATGACTCAGGGTCCATGCCTTTGTCTTTTCTTATGTCTTTCAATGTTTTTTAGGCCAAAGGAGGACTTTCTGGCTTGTTGGATGGAGCTGAAGTTGTTCTTGGTCCTGATACATCCGTGGAGCTTTTGGGGCCAGTTCCACCTGAGCAGCAATTTATTAACCACAAAATGAGGCCTGGTTCTGGAATGTTATCCATCAGAGTCATCCCAGATGGACCGACCAGAGCTCTCCAGGTGATAATTATCATAGCACCTGACACGGACGCATGTCCTCTCCCCCCACTCCCTGGTTGGTCCCTCAGCAAGTGTTTATTGAGCATGTTGATGCTGGGTGCAAGGGTGTGGTGTCTTCATCACTGTAAAGTGGGGTGGACCCCTGCTGTAAAGTTGCTGTAAGAAATAAAGTAGAAGTAAAATATAACTAATATTTAAGTAATAGATGAATTAGAAAATTTACAGCAAGAAGGTGTGAGTCCCCTAAGCAGACAGAACGCTGTGGCACATGAGGGTAGGCGTGGAGGGTGTGTGGAGAACTTCGTGTTCCTAGGTTCGGAGGTTGGGGCATTCCTGCAAGGAGGGGCGGTACTTGAGCGGGGCACCTGTGGTCA
Source organism: Glaucomys volans (assembly GCA_020662805.1). NCBI lineage: Eukaryota > Metazoa > Chordata > Mammalia > Rodentia > Sciuridae > Glaucomys > Glaucomys volans. The sequence goes on along the minus strand of JAJEJO010005142.1, from coordinate 221,270 downwards.
CTGCAGGGAGTTGCCAGGGGTGCGGGGAGGGCTGTGTGTGAGGGCCCCGCCCTCAGCAAGGAGGGTGTTCATTCAGCAGACGCTTACTGAGCAGCTGGTAGAACCAGGCAGAGATCTTTGCCACTCAACAAAGAGACAGAATTCCCTATCATCACAGAGTTTACACCCCGGCGTGGGGGTAGACAGTCAGTGAGAAATCAGCATAAAATTATGTATTTGGGAAGTTGATCAGTGAAGGTCCACAGGTAAGGGAGTGATCTTCGTCCTTTTAGCACAGAGAATGTGGGGAGGAGCCAGGCTGGTGGAGCAGAGGCCAGATCCTTAAGAGCCTTGGGGAGACTCTGACGGCTCAGTGGTTCCTCTAACGCCACAGGCGTCAGGGCTTGGTGTGATCAGAAGGTATTTTAGATAACTCTTTCTGTCTGCAGTGTAGGAGGAGTGGAGCCAGGTGCAGACAGATAAAGGTCAGGTAGGAGATGACAGTGACCTGGGCTGAACAGTTGCAGGGTGGACATGGTGGGGGCGGGGGGCAGAGAGACACCAGTGTTTAGGAAGCTGTCCAGGAGCAGAGTGAATCAGAGTCTGTGACCGACTGACTGTGGGAGCTAGGAGAGGAAGGCACCAAGGATGGCCTCCAGAATTCCCACTTAGGCAACAAGGAGGACAGTCATTCAGGTCACCAAGAGATAGGGCTGAGCAGACTTGTCGGGAAGTAATGAGTTAAGCTTGGGACTTGCTAGTTAATGTCACTGTAGGTTATCTACGTGAAGATGTCCAAAGTCATTGTGAATGTGGGTCTGAAGCTCAAGGCAGAGAGCTGGGCTGGAGATAGGGACTTCATTAGTCAAAGTGCAATTAGCAAGCAAGAACCGAGCTGTCAGAATGTGACGGTGAGCTCTCTCAGATGGGACATCAGAGTCCCATAATCCATGATAGCACTTTAAAAAGCAGTCTCCTCTTGGGCAGAAAGGAACGCAGTGGTCTTGAGGTGTCCTCATTGCAGACCACCCGCCATGTGCGGCACTCTAGTCCACAGCTGGAGAGCTGCCGGGGAGACTGGGGGCACGTCTGCTTCACTGTCACACTCCCCCCCAGCCATTGGAGTCTGTGGGATTCTGGGTGCGGAGACTGCCGGCCTCCTGGTTGGCATGGGTTAGAGTGGAAGTGGGAGCCCTCGTCCTGTGATGTTTGTTTGACTTCAGATAACAGATTTCTGCCAGCGGAAAAGTGACCGCTCATCATGTGAGGTGGATGAACTTCCTGTCACTGAGCAGGAGCTGCAGAAGCTCAGGAGTCCAGATACAGAGCAAGAGTTAGAAGTAAGTTTTAAATGTTTTAAATTTTTCTCGATCATCCATTTTTGAGAGGTTTGCTCTGTGGTTTTGTTTTCTTTCTGCTCTACCTAAATTCTCAATGGGGGACTTGCCTTGCCGAGCATCCCTTCATCACACCATGAAGGCGGGGCTCTGATGTGGTGGCCAACATTGGTGGGACGATTGTGTGATGGTAGCTAACCCTTAATGTGGAATCAGAATGTAAGAAATGTTGCTAAAGCGAGGTGACAAAAAAGGAAGTGAAATGACTTAAATTTAAGTAGGATTTATGGTAAAGAATGAGAAAAATTGGACTATTATTATTTTTTCTTTTTCTCTGACTGACTCTGGCATCTTCCTTCCCCTCTCCTTGGTTGGGCATTGGGAAAAGGAATTTGGATGAAAATGAAGAAGCACACTATTTGATACCTGTCCAGTTACTTTTTTCAGTCCCAGTAACTGTGTGTAAAGCACTGTGTCCAATGTCATGGTAGTGCCTTGAAGTAAGAACCTGTGTCCCCGTAGGGAGAAAGGGTCACATTTACACTCCTGTAAGGCAGAGGGTCCCAAGTGCTCATGTGGAGGTGCTGTCACCTCACTCTGGAGTTCTGCCTGGGTGGGGAAGGCTTCCCGTGAGATGGCAGCACATGAGCAGAAAGGGTGAATGACAGGACTCTCTCCAGTGGTTTCCTTATGCTCAGAGGTGAAGAGTAAGGGCTTCAAGTCATTCATTTCCTGTACTCGCCTGGCTACTACTAGCTGTGCTTAAAATTAATGGATCATACTTTGATTTCCTTTTAGGTGCTTGTGAGGTTAGAAGGTGGAATTGGTGTGTCCTTAATCAATAAAGTCCCAGAAGAACTTGTCTTTGCAAGTCTTATGGGAATCAATGTCCACTACACACAGCTGGCAACCAGTCACATGCTTGAACTCAGCATACAGGATGTACAGGTAAGCGGAGAAGTCCCAAAGTTGTCAGTCTTCTTGTTTTCATGCCAAACACCAAGCAGATTTGATAGTCAGTATTCTAAGACTTTAATGTTTTGGAGGAAATATCTTATTGTGACATTCAAAAGAAATCCTATGGAGAAGTCGTATTCACCTCTATTTGTTTCGCTAATTGATCTTTCTGGACAGCAGAATGCCAAATGTAGCTGGTTGCTGAAATAACTTAGATAAATCAGTGTGGCCTGGAGGAAGGTGACCCATGGTTTTCCATCTTACCAATAGAAAAGAGAAATAAAACTCATGTAACTATCACTTGGAGGAATTTTGGTTTGTCATAGGGAATAAAACAAGGAAGCTGGACTTCTGCTTCCAGTCAAGATGGAGTAACAGAAACTGGACTTCTCTCCTACCTGCAACAACCTCCAAAACTCAGTAAAAGAAGGAGACAGCAGCTTCAGGTCACTGGCCATCAAACAACAAAGGACGGTGACCCCCACAAGGTGGGAAAGAAAAGAGGTGAGGTCTGTGGTTTCCTCAGCTTCCCGTAGCCTTGAGAATGATTCCAGTGGTGGCACTGAAGCAGAGACTGCGACAGAGCCCTGCAGGGTGGATGAGTCGAAGAGATAGAATGAGGGTCCAGAGACACCAGAGCTGCTAAATGTGTAAGATGGTGTGCATGGCGGAGAGAGCAACAGGGAGAAAACCCAGAGATGCCACAGGGTCCCCAATCAGCAGAATATTGAGCAGTGTGAGGAAACTACTCATCCAGAAGGACAAGCGGAAATGGGGTCTGCTCCCCACTCAGGCGCTTGCTCCCACCAGTCAGACTTGAAAAACTAAGAATTTAGTGGGCTATTGAGAAGAGTGTGAGGCAGCCCTGGATGGAACACTGTGCTGGGCTTGCCTGGCACGTCATGTAAGGACACTCTGAAAAGATCAAATTAACTGTATCACCGTACACAGCTCGAGAAGATTTCTTGGAACACAAAAAATATCCAGCACCCAGCAAGATGAAAGTTACAGTCTGATGATCTTTCAGAAATGACCAGCTGTCCCAAACAATGGCCCATCCATGTACATCAAACAAATCCTTCTCAATTACAGGAATCAAATACACCACAACACAATAATTCTGGGTGACTTTAACACACCACTGTCACCACTGAACAGATCTACCAAATAAAAACTAAACGGAGAAACTATAGAACTCAATAACACAATGAATAACTTAGACTTAACAGACATATATAGAATATTCCATCCATCAATGAGTGAATACACTTTCTTCTCAGCAGTACATGGCTCCTTCTCTAAAATAGACCATATGTTATGCCACAAAGCAGCCCTTAGTAAATGCAAAAAAGTAGAGATACTACCTTGTATTCTATCGGATCATAATGGAATGAAATTAGAAATCAATGACAAAAGAAGAAACAGAAACTACTCTAACACCTGGAGACTAAATAATATGCTATTGAATGAAGCATGGATAACAGAAAACATGAGGTAGGAGATAAAAACATTCTTAGAGGTAAATGAGAATGATGATACAACATATCAAAACCTCTGGGACACTATGAAAGCAGTACTAAGAGGAAAATTCATTGCGTTGGGTGCATTCAAGAAAAGAATAAAAGGTCAACAACTCAACGACCTAACCTTCCATCTCAAAGCCCTAGAAAAAGAGGAACAGTTCATCACCAAAAGTAGTAGAAGACAGGAAATAATCAAAATCAGAGCTGAAATCAATGAAATTTAAACAAAAGAAACAATTCAAAAAATTGACAAAACAAAAAGTTGGTTCTTTGAAAAAGTAAACAAAATAGATAAACCCTTAGCCACACTAACAAAGAGAAGGAGAGAGAAAACTCAAGTTACTAAAATTTGTGATGAAAAAGGAAATATCACAACAGACACCACTGAAATTCAAAACATAATTAGAAGCTACTTTGAAAACCTATATTCCAATAAAATAGAAAATCTCGAAGACATCGACAAATTCCTAGAGACAAATGATCCTCCCAAACTGAAACAGGAAGACATGCACAATTTAAACAGATCAAATTCAAGCAATGAAATAGAAGAAGCCATCAAAAGCCTACCAACCAAGAAAAGCCCAGGACCAGAAGGATTCCCAGCTGAGTTCTACAAGACCTTCAAAGAAGAACTTATACCAATACTCCTGAAAATATTTAATGAAATAGAAAAGGAGGGAACCCTTCCAAATTCATTCTATGAAGCTAGCATCACTCTGATGCCAAAACCAGACAAAGACACATCTAGAAAAGAAAACTTTAGGCCAATATCTCTGATGAATATAGATGCTAAGATCCTCAACAAAATTCTGGCAAGTCGCTTACAAAAGCATATTAAGAAGATAGTGCACCCCGATCAAGTGGGGTTTATCCCAGGGATGCAAGGTTGGTTCAACATCCGGAAATCATAAATATAATTCATCACATCAATAGACTTAAGTTTAAGAATCATATGATTATGTCAATAGATGCTGAGAAAGCATTTGACAAAATACAACACCACTTCATGCTCAAAACACTAGAAAAAATAGGGATGGTAGGAACATACCTGAATATTGTAAAGGCTATTTATACTAAGCCCACTGCCAACATCATTCTCAATGGAGAAAAACGAAAAGCATTCCCGCTAAAAACTGGAACAAGACAGGGATGCCCACTGTCACCACTTCTATTCAACATGGTGCTGGAAATGCTAGTGAGAGCAATTAGACAGACCACAGAAATTAAAGGTATACGAATAGGAAAAGAAGAACTCAAGCTGTCACTATTTGCTGATGACACGATCCTATATTTAGAGGATACAAAAAACTCCACCAGGAAACTTTTAGACCTAATTAATGAATTTAGCAAAATAGCAGGATATAAAATAAACACACATAAATCAAATGCATTTATCTACATAAGCGATGAATCATCTGAAAGTGAATTGAGGAAAACAACTCCATTCAAAATAGCCTCAAATAAAATAAAATATTTGGGAATCAATCTAACAAAAGAGGTGAAAAACCTCTACAATGAAAACTATAGAACATTAAAGAAAGAAATTGAGAAAGACCTTAGAAGATGGAAAGATCTTCCATGTTCTTGGATAAGAAGAATAAATATAATCAAAATGGCCATACTTCCAAAGACGCTGTACAAATTTAACACAATTCCAATAAAAATTCCTATAGCATTCCTCACAGAAAAAGAAAAAGCAATCATGAAATTCGTATGGAAGAACAAAAGACCCAGAATAATCAAAACAATCCTGGGCAGGAAGAATGACGCAGGAGGTATCACAATACCAGACCTTAAACTCTACTATAGAGCAATAGTGACAAAAAACAGCATGGTATTGGCACCAAGATAGACAGACAGACCAATGGTACAGAATAGAAGACACAGAGACAAACCCACATAAATACAGTTATCTCATACTAGACAAAGGTGCCAAAAACATACAGTGGAGAAAAGATAGCCTCTTCAACAAGTGGTGCTGGCAAAACTGGAAATCCATATGCAATAAAATGAAATTAAACCCCTATCTCTCACCCTGTACAAAACTCGACTCAAAATGGATCAAGGATCTAGGAATTCGACCTGAGACTCTTCACCAAATAGAAGAAATAGTAGGCCTGAATCTTCTTCATATTGGTTTAGGACCAGACTTTCTCAACAAGACCACCAGAGCACAAGAAATAAAAGGAAGAATCAATAAATGGGACGGGTGCAAACTAAAAAGCTTTCTCTCAGCAAAAGAAACAATCAAGAATGTGAAAAGAGAGCCTACAGAGTGGGAAAAAATCTTTTCCACACACACTTCAGACAGAGCACTGATCTCCAAAATTTATAAAGAACTTACAAAACTGTACACCAAAAATGCAAAGAGCCCAATCAATAAATGGGCTAAGGAACTGGGCAGACACTTCACAGAAGAGGATATACAGGCTATTAACAAGTATATGAAAAAGTGCTCATCATCTCTAGTAATTAGAGAAATGCAAATTAAAACTACCCTAAGATTTCATCTAACTCCAATTAGAATGGCTATTATCAGGAATATAAGCAATAACAAGTGTTGGCGTGGATATGGGGAAAAAGACACACGTGTACATTGCTGGTAGAGTTGTAAATTGGTGCAGCCACTCTGGAAAGCAGTATGGAGATTCCTCAAAAAACTTGGAATGGATCCACCAATTGACCCAGCTATCCCACTCCTTGGTTTATACCCAAAGGTCTTAAAATCAGCAAAGTATAGGGATGCAGCCACATCTATGTTCATAGCTGCTCAATTCACAATAGCTAGATTGTGGAACCAACCTAGATGTCCTTCAATTGAAGAGTGGATAAAGAAACTGTGGTATATATACACAATGGAATATTACTCAGCCATAAAAAAGAATAAAATTATGGCATTTGCTGGTAAATGGGTGGAGTTGGAGAATATCATGCTAAGTGAAATAAGCCAAGCCCAAAAAACCAAAGGCTGAATGTTTTCTCTGATCAGTGGATGCTGATACCTAACAGGGGTGGGGTGGGGGGTGTGTGAGAGGGGTTATGGGGAAGATAGGAAAGAATGGAGGAAGTATGGATGGTGTGGAGGAAAATGGGACAGGAGGGAATGGGGCAGGAAAAATAGTAGGCTGAGACAGACAGCACTACCCTATGTAAATTTAAGATTATATGAACTGTGTGAATAAAAATAAATTTAAAAAAAAAAAAAAAAAAAAAAAAAGAATGGCCAGCTGTGTGAAGGAGCCGGCAGGCACACTGGACATGAGCAGGCACTCCATCAGAACTGACCCGAGCTGGCACACGGTAGCTTCCAGACCAGCTACTGTGACTCATGCTCTGTGTTCAGATAGTTAAGTAGAGACCTGGAAAGTATAAAAAGCTCAACCTTATAGAAATTAAAATGAATGGGAATTGCACAACCACGAAGGAGACCACATCCACCTCCGGGAGTTCCCCATGTGAGAATTCCAACAGTCTAGGATCAAAAACATTTGAAAAATAATTAGTCTCTACTGAATCAGTTACAGACTTTGTCCTGTCAGTATTCCCTAAACAACACCCTATAACAAATATTTGCATAACATTTACATTATATGAGGTATTGAAAGTAATCTGGAGGTGATTATGGGAGGCCGTGTGTGGGTTATGTGCAAATACGACACCATTTTCCAGAACAGACGAGGACATCCTTGGATTTGAGTGTATGTAGGAGACCCTGAAACCAGTCTCCTGCCACTGCTGCGGGACAGAATTGTACACATAGGTACCTTATGACCAAGTCACTCAACACCAATGAGGAGGCAGCTGGAGGGAAGAAGACATGTTGGGTACAGAGGCGCAAAGATCAGGACGACAGCAGACTTCTTGCTGGGAAATGAGAAGGCATGCCTTCGAGCCAGAAGAGGAAGGCCTGAGAGGGGCAGCTGGGTCAGTAAGCAGCATCCTTAAAAGTTCTGAAAGGCAGGGTACAAACCTGTCATTCTAGAATTATATGCCCAGCAAAAGTGTCTTTCATAAACACCGGTGAAGTGAAGATGTTTTTAGACAAAGAAAAGCTAAAAGAATTCATTACCAGCAGACCTGTGCCCCCCCAAAATGTTAGAGAACATCGTTCAGGCAGTTGGAAAATGGGACCAGATGAAAATGTGAATCGACACTAGTGAAGGACACCTGGAGTGAGAACTGCACAGGTGAAGTTAATTGTTTTCTTATTTAACTCTCTTAAAGATGATTGTTTAGATAAAAACAAGAACACTTTTTGGTGTCTATAATATGTGAAATGTATAAAGACAATAGCATGAAGGGTAAAGGGGAGAAATGTAAGAATATTGTAATCTTCTCATACATGGTGCTATGATGTCACTTGAACCTCAACTGATACATTAAAGATAAATTTTGTAAAGCCCAAGGTGACCACTGAAATAATAAAACAAAGAGTTACAACTAATCATCCAACAAAGGAGATAAAGTAGGATAATAAAAAATAATTAATACAAGACAAGGCACACGCGGGGAGAGAACAGCTGGGCTGAGTGGAAAACAGAGCCCTGACCATGTCAGTGCAGTGAAAGTGATGAACACCACCCAAAGGGAGAGACAAAAGGAGGAAGCATGGCCCACCGTGGAGCCTGCAGGAAGCACGTAAACTCTGAGGTCACAGATGGCTTCAAAGGAAAAAGGTGGACCAGATGAGAGTGGCTGAATTAGCATCTGGACAGATTTCAGAGCGAAGAACCTTCGAGGTTAAAGAAGGCGATTTCCAATGATAAAAGAGTTTATCAGTCAAGAGGGCACTACAGACTTGAGCATTGCTCTACCTGCTCATAGCTTCAAAATACTTGAAGTAAAACCTAAAAGTATTAGAGGAACAGTTACAGCCAAAGATTTCAGTACCACTTTCTGAATAATTGATAGTATAATCAGAAAATCACCAAAGATGTACTTGCTTGAACACCACCGACAGCTAACCAGACTGAACTGGCCTCACTCTGGACCTAAAACTGTTCTCAAGATTCACGTCATGGACAGTATATTCTCTGACCACTGTGGAAATTAGAGTAGAAATAACAGAAAGAAGATTGAGAAGATTTCCTCAAATATTTGGAAGCTAATATACTTCTATAAATAACCCATAAATGAAATAGGAGAGCAAAACAGAAGTTGGAAAGTGCTTTGAGCTGAATGTTGGCAGCCCCTCTGCCCTGAGTGTAGTGAGTGCGGCTGGAGTGGAGGTGAGGAGCCACCACACGGAGCAGCGGTAGAAACCCAGGAGATGCTTCAAACAGGGCTCAGCTGTCATTGAAGAACCTGGAAAGAAAAAAAGAAATATAAGATCACAGCAGAAATTGGTGAACTAGCCTATATCAGCAATCACAGTATAGAAGATCTTTAAGAAAATGAATAAAATCAGTAAACTGCTACCAAACGAGTCTCATTAAAAAAAAAAAAAATGAAAGACATAAATTATGGAAGGTGTCGTGGTGCACATCTCAGTGACTTGAGAGACTGAGGCAGGAGAACCACACGTTCAAGGCCAACCCTGGCGATTTAGTGAGACACTCAGCAACTTAGCTAGGCCCTGTCTCAAAAAAAACCGGAAAGACTGAGGATGTAGTTCAGTGGTAGAGAGCCCCTAGGTTCAATCCCCAGTACCAGGGGGGACGGGGGATGCCAGTTACTAACATCCAGAAGGAGGGAGACAGGAGACACACAGACGAGCCACATAATGACACTATTCTGAGTGAGGTCTTGCGGGGAGGGGCACTGCCAATGTGTTCTGTTGTCCCAGTGACTGTCCCCTGCTGTCTTGTCAGTGATTGCCCAGCTGTTGCCTCTCAGGGCTCCTGTGGACCTGGGAGGTGGTAATGGGACTAAAACCAGTTAAATGCCACAGAGCTTTCTGTTCTCACCTCCTTTCAGCTTGTTTTCTTGAATAAATACTCCTTGTATTGTTGCAAACTTTGGATTAATTTTGAGAGTTCTGAAGAAGTTAATTTTGGTGATTTGGGGCAGAGTTCTATTACCCCCCTTCAGAACAACTGTAGCGTTTTAACATGGTGATTGGAATCCTCCTTTCCAGCCTCCATCAAAGGTGAACTATGCTCATGAAATGGGTTCTGGTAAATGTTTCCATGAGAAGGACCCACAGCCCCAGCTGCAGGCTTCCCACATGGCTGGCCAGGGTTCCTACTGGTGCATGCAGCTGTCTCTAGGCCCAGGCGGCTTCTGCTCCCTGAACACACCATGCCAAAACCTCTTCTCAGAAGAATCTTTCCGTCATTCATCACAAATCACAGATGATTCAAGCTAATCACAGCCTGTTGTTTGAGGACAAATAGACAGTTACTATCTTGCAGCTCTTTTTCTTCATCCTACTTTTTTGACTTTATGGAGAAGATCCTTTTGCTAGTTATTTATAGCTTAACTTTATATTTTTATTAAAAAATTTTTTTAAGCTGGCACAGTGGCACATGCCTCTAATCCCAGCTGTTCAGGAGGCTGAGACAGGAGGATCACATTTGGGCAAGACCCTGTCTCAAAATAAAATTTTTTTTAAAGGACTGGGCATGTAACTCAGTGGTAGAGTACTTGTCTGGCATGAGTGAGGCTCTGGGCTCAATCACAGGCACAACATACACACACACACACACACACACACACACACACACACACACAGTTTTAATTATAATAGCTCTTGATGCAATGTGTGCTGGAAATCACAGGAATTAAGGAGATTTGAGGGCTGACTATGTGACGGTGTTGTGAAAAAGAGATTTTTCTAATAGGAAATATGTGTTCTATTCTCAAGGTGCATTGAATCTAATTTTAAGAATGAAACTAGAATTCTCAGTATGCTTTGTACAGGTTAAGTATTCTTTATCCAAAGTGCTTGGATGCAGAAGTGTTTCGGATTTTGGAATTTCTACATTATACATCATGACATTTCTTGGGGGTGGGACCCAAGTCTAAACATGAAACTCATTTGCTTTATGTAGACCTTCTACACATAGCCTGAAGGCAGTATTTTTATACATGAAATAATGTTTCATGGTGTGAAATGTTCCACTTGAATTGTCATTGGCACTCAAAATATTTTGGATTTTTAAGCATTTTGAACTTCAGGTGTTTAGATTAGAAATACTTAACCTGTATGTCCTTTCCCCAGTCCTGTGTTTGGGGAAAGGACAAAGGAGAGGACAGGATAGGTGAGCTCATTGCTGTCATTTCAGTACTGGATGAGGAAGTCAGGCACTGGGTGAGGCCCGAGACACAGCCGTGCCTACAGACACGTGGCCCCTGCTCTCCCGGAGCTCACAGCTGGGAGGAAGTCACCAGGGCATAAGCAGTAAAGAGTGACACCCCATGACAACTGCTGTGGAGTACAGAAGGGGCGGCTGCTTGACGAGGTGACCTGGAAGGTCTTCCGAGGACGCCAGGCCTGTGCTGGGACCTGGAGGGAGGGAAAGGTTACACCACAGAGAAGGCGCTAGGAAAGCCATTCCAGGACAGTTCAGAGACCCTGAGGATGGAGGCTCACCACATCTGAGAAACGACAGGGAGGCTGGTGCCTGGATTGTGGGGAGCTGGGTAGGGCTGGGGAGTGGTCACCTCTGGATCCCGGGGCCTGGAGGCTGTGGGGATAAGACTGGTTTTAGTGAGCAAAGTCACTAAAGGGTGGAGAGGGAGGAGTCTGATTTGATTTATGCTTTAAAAGAAAATCACTGTGGCTACTGTGTAGAGAGCACCGTTGGGGACAAGAGTGCAGGTAGGCACAGGTGCGCCCCTCTTGCCTTCATCCCAGTGGGAGGGAAGTGGAAACCGGGGGAAGTCGTGGAGGGCCAACGAGTCTGCACCAGGGATTCTGCATTTTAGTACCCGTTCTTCCACTTGCCAGGCATGTGAAAGTAAGCAGGTAATTTTACTGCTGGAAGCTTCTCTGAGCTTCTCTTTACCTGTTTGTAACATGAGAGGAATACTAGCTGCCACCTCTTGGGTAGCAGAAGACACATGGCATTTGGTAGGCAGAGAGGACCTCAGAATGGTCTCAGTCTCTCTCCCTCCTTTCCCACTCCCTCATGTCTTCTTATTTAGGGATAGGGTATCACTGAGTTGCTCAGGGCCTCACTAGTTGCTGAGGCTGGCTTTGAACTTGAGATCCTCCTGCCTCAGCCTCCTGAGCTGCTGAGATTACAGGCGCATGCCTCTGTGCCCTAATTCTTGATGGTCTCTTGTGGGGACCCAACAGATGGTCTCTCTGTTTCCTGGCCCTGGGGTCTTTGGTGTGAATCAGAAAGCAGTGGCTGCTCTGTGTGAGCCTCCTGACGTGCATAAATGTCCTGGTGCAACCGTGTTCTCTGTCGTGGTGCTAGTGCCTAATACGCTTCCTCAGTGCTGCATTCTTCAGAAGGATGGTGTCCTTAGAGGGAGTTGTACTCGTTTTGTAACCAGTTGAGCTCCTGGCTGTCTAACTTTAATTGCCTTCAAGGATTTTGGAGTGAGAGAGAAGCATTGACAGCATAGTGATTGAGAATATTGGCCTTGGGGGTGGACAGACCTGATCTTAAGTTCTAGTTCTGTCATTGATGGCTTAAGCTAGGGCCTCTCTCTCCTGTGTCTTCTGTGAAATGAGGTGGGTATGCTGCAGGCTTTGGTAAGGATTGGGGCAGGGGCCTTAGTGCAGTAGCTGTGACGCCCTTGGCCCTGTGTGCTTTGACAGAACTGTGTGTGTGAGGTGGCTGGCCTGGTGCTTGGTGCCCAGTACTCATCTGGTACTTTTCCGAATTTCTCGAGTTGTCAAATAAGAATTGTATATAATGTATGCAACATAATTTTTAAATTTGTATCTGTTTTGGAATGGCTAAACAAGCAAATCAACATAGCACATTCTCTCACCTGAGAAAACTTCAGGTGCATTCTGAGTGAAGCACTCACAGCCAGGCCTGGCCTCCGTTACTGTTACCACTGCACTACTTCTGACTGGCCCTCGGCCAGACCCTTTCCGTCTGCTGTTTCGGCGTGGACTGGCCAGCGCACGACCCACTGAGTAACCTGCACATTAGGAGGCACTGCTGGAAGGTGGATATGGAAACTGAGCATCTGGTCTGTCTCTCTTGCTGCTTTTTCCTGTCTCAGGTGGACAATCAGCTCATTGGCACCACTCAGCCCTTCATGCTCTATGTGACTCCCCTGAGCAATGAGAACGAGGTCGTCGAGACTGGCCCTGCAGTGCAGGTCAACGCTGTGAAGTTCCCCAGTAAGAGCGCGCTGACCAACATCTACAAGGTGGGCTGCGGGGTGCTGGGGCCATGCCACGGGGAGGGGTTCGCTGTCTCAGCCAAGCCTCAGAGTGGTGGGGCCACCTGGGCGCGGGCACAGTTCTCAGGGGCTATCCAGGGGGCTGGTGGGCTGGTGGGGAATGTGCAGGAACTCCTTTTCTTGGCACTTGACATTTTCAGTTGTTTTCAGTGACTTGGCAGGTGATGGTTGGATAGTATTGAGTCTACCGGGTCCAGCGTCTTCTTTCATCAGACTGAAATCTCTGTCGGAATATGTAGAATCTTCTAGATTAGTCACATCTATTATCAAAAATAGGAAAGTGCAGAGATACTGGAAAGGAGCTTGAAGGGGTCTGACCTTGGGACGCACCTCCTCCTATCCAAGCTGCCTCACTGTTTGCTAAAAGCAGACGACAGTTCGAGTGAGAAACTGTCTCTTGGAGCCGTCCCCAAACATAAGCTAGCTGCTATCACAGCAAACTGGGAAAATGGGAGCTAAGATGTTATGTCCCGTCTTTCTGTCCCTTTTTCATGAGTGCCGATGGTATCAAGCCTGCCTGCAGCCCTCAGCCACAAGCCAGTCCTGCAGTTCCTTACACAGGCTGCCATCTGTCTGAGCAGACTACCATGAGGTGCATACAGCACAGGGCTTCGGAAACTGCAGTCTGACTCACAAGCCCAGATGCCCTGGGAACCAAGCAACAGGGTGGTGGATTAATTTTCCACTAAACATCTTCTGGGGGTTTTGGTTAATTGTTACAGGTAGAGAGAGAAGCCAGAAATAATTTGGCACTTAGTAAGTCACATGTGTAAGGAAACCATGTCATGTTGTTGGGCCTTTGGGGTTTTTTTGTTGTTTTGTTTTGTTTTTAAAATGAGACAGGATCTCACTGTGTTGCCCAGGCCTGGGCTCCCGTGATCCTCCTGCCTCAGCCTTCCCTGTCGCTAGGAGATGACGGGCACCACCAGCCTGGCTTCCTGAGGCCTTCTTAACAGAGCAAGTGCACGTTCCCCTGGTGTTCATCCTGTAAACCAGAAATTCTTTCTCTCTAGCATCTGATGGTCACAGCCCAGAGGTTCACAGTACAGATCGAGGAAAAACTGCTTCTCAAGCTCCTGAGTTTCTTTGGCTATGACCAGGCAGAATCAGGTAAAATTAAATATCCTATATTTCTGTCTGTCATTGGCCCAGTCTGTTTGTGAACGTAGGTGGCTCCTGGGTGCCTGCCAAGCCGTGTTCCACTTTACAGCCTGAACTAGCAAGCAGGGGTCTGTCTCAGCTGTTCCCTTCCATTGCTGGTTATCTGGGTTACATCCATGAATTAGGCAGCTACTTGGAGGGTCTTGGTGTCTGGGAATATCCATGGCAAGCCACTGGGAGCAGCACACTGTGCCTCTCTGCTTGGCATTTTTTGCTTTGTGTGCTACAATAACAGAAGCGATGTTCGTTATGTAGCAAACCACCGTGTCTCCTAACATTTTCTTACTGAGCAGACTTGGGACTAAGAATCAAAAATCCCTTTGCCAATTCCTTGTGCTTAGGTGAGGAAAAAAAAAATTGACTGGCCTCAATTCATTGACTTTCATTGACATCTATACCCTTACTGTAATTATAAAGTTTCTGGTTGCTTTACTGTCTTCTTTGGAAAAGGAAGTAAAATAAACTGTTGAAAAACAAATTTCCAGCAATTCTGGAGAATAATTTAGCTGTCGTCTCTTCATGCTAGGGTCCACATTCCAGTCTTTTCTCCTGCTTATAGGTGGATATTTCAGGGCTGTACATAACAGCTTAGAAAGATGTCAGGAGTGCTCAGCCTTTTGAAGCCTAAACTAAACACTGAGCCTGAAGAAACGATAAGAAAGAGACTGTGTGTCTGTCCCGTTGGCTCGAGGGGAACGTCCCGGGGGTGTGTACATGTGCGCACGCGACACAAGGGGAGTGTTTTGTTCTGTTTATCCTAGTTTTAGAATCAAGCCTGAGGAGTATTTGGGATTGGCTGGGGATGTAGCTCAGTGGTGGAGGGTGGTCAGTCCCCCACATCACAAAAAGGAAAAAAAAAAGTTTGTGGTCAAAAGCAAGATCCTGACTGTTCCATGCTGTTTTCTACTTTGAGTTGGGGCTCCAGTGTTTATTTGTATCCAACAGCCTCTTGAAAGCCCGCTGGCCAGGTAGCCATTCTATTTTGATACCTTCTTGAGAAGTGTTACTTTAAAGTTGGTTGGCCGTGCTTTTCTTGTGAGTTGCTATAATGAGCTCCTTCCTTTCTTCGTGCCCCCTCCCTTTTTCTCTTTTTCCTTCTTTGTTTCTTTCTTTCTGTACTGGGGATTGAACCAGGTCTGCCACTGAGCTATACCCCAGCCCTTATTATTAAAATTTTTTATTTTGATATTTGTATTATAACTACGGCACTTGGATGAATATTTGTGATAGAGAGTAAAGGACTGAAATTAGGTTTTTCCTGTGTTATTAACAAAGACACTAACATGTGCTTAGAGTTACATCATGCAGATCAATGTCTAGTTGAAAAGCTCAAAATTTATGACTTTGCTACAAAATAAAAGGCATTCATTTTAAAAAATTATTTTGAGACGAGGTCTCACTAAGTTGCTAAGACTGACCTTGAACTTGAGACCCTCCTGCCTCAGCCTCCTAAGTTGCTGGGCTCACAGGCGTGCACCACCACGCCTGCCTGCTGTAGTGAGTTCTCAGCAAATGTTGGATAATAGATGGAGACTTTGTGAGGAATCCTCATCTGCCTGACGGAGCGCCTCCTGTCCTTTGGTGTGGCTCTGTTTCCCAGCTGCAGACCGGCAGGTCTCCGCTGCACTCCCTTGTATCTGTAAATAGAACTGGATAGGCGTACCATAACTCTGCTTCCTCAGCAGGTTCGTGCAGTCTCCCTGGTTTTCTTTTAAAGGTGCCGAAGCCACGGAGAAACAGGCTGCCTGGATGGGTGTGGCTGTGGCATCAGGGGCAGAGAGCTCGTCACTGTGGCTTAGCCCACACCAGTATTTACTTCATGGACTCGTCCATTAAAAGCCTGCCTGAGCCTGGTTAAGTGGGCATCCACCATTTGGGCAGGATGTTGCTTATAGTGATGCCAGCTGCTCACAGCCTCAGCCCTGTGCTTTCTCAGGCATTAGGTTTCGTTCAGATTCGCTAATTGGTGGTATTGTTCATTTTGATTCATGGTCCTGTACACCAAATCCTTATTTATAAACTATATTTTGAAATAAATTCAGATAACCTTAATCATGGGTAATAACAATAATGGCTATAGAAAGCCTGTGGCCAGCAAACACCCTGTGACCTTTGACTTTCCCACCTGGATTATTTTTCCAAAGATGATGTCTGCCAGATGGCAAAGTCCCAGGTTAAAAGATTGAGGTCATCTACTTTTTTGATAAACAACAAGAATCAGATCTGCTTTTACAAAGAAATGCCATCAGGATACTGCATTCTGCATAAACTAAGCGTAGAGATGTTTACATTTTTGGATGAATTTTTTCAATGGCATACAAGTATTTGAACCTTGAGTCTAAGGAGATATTTTTTTAAAAAATTCTGCCTTTGCCCCAGAGGTGGAAAAATATGATGAAAACCTCCATGAAAAGACAGTCGAGCAGGGCGGAACGCCAACCCGATACTACTTTGAAAACCTCAAGATCAGCATCCCACAGATCAAGCTGAGCGTGTTCACTTCCAACAAACTGCCACTGGACCTGAAGGTGAGCTGGCTCGGAACGCCTTCCCCAGACTTTCCCTCGGGAGAGACGAACGTGTTGGCTGTTTGCTTTTTCTGTCTGACACCATAGCAGGTGTTTTTATAGGTTTTCTTTTTATAGATGGCTTGTGGACTTTTACATAGTCTGTCTTCTTGTTGAATGGTTGGAAATGACTTTGCTAAAGATCAAGCAGTGGGCTGGGTCATGGCTCTGTGGTAGAGCTCTTGTTTAGCATGTGTAAGGCGCTGGGTTCGATCCTCAGCACCACATAAAAATAAATAAAATAAAGTTGTCTATCCACAACTAAAAGAATTTTAAAAAAAAAGATCAAGGAGTAACTAAAGAGAATAAAGAGAGTTGTGCAAAAGCCCTCTGTTCTCGATGTATCTCCTGACTTACCTCAAAGAGGTGGAAGCTTCTCTCCTAGAGGTGCTCCCAGACTTGAGAAGAACGAAAACCAAGACAATATTTCATTCCTATGTCCAGGACCTGTCCACCCTCCTCTGAGATCCACCTCTTCTTGGGTGACTGCCACCTTTGAGGAAGACTCAGCAGTCTTCTCACTGGGACGCATCTGTGCCCATCACTCACTACATCAAGGTGGTTCCTGCCAACCCCCTCGATGTGTCCTGAACGGATACAGCCCGAACACCAGCTTCATTTTCAGCAGTACAGTACTTTTTGAGTAAGGGAGAGTTAGGATTCAAAGCCCAGCCTATCTGACTAGTCTTAATATTTCCCCCCCTGTACTGTGCTGCTCCCTAGAACATGAGGAATCAGAATTTTAGGCCTCTGAGTCCTCAGTGATGTCCCTGCCTGATCAACAGGGAAGGGGAAGTTTGAGCCTGGGAGCGAGGCTGTGATAGGAGTGGGAGTGGAACCAGGTGAACGGCGGCCAGTCTGCCTTGGCTGGAAGCTCGGCTTTCACACAGCGGCCTGGTTGTCAAAGCCTCCCTCTTCCCACCAAACCCCAGCTCAGATGCCTCATGGTGCCTCCTCAGATGCTGCAGCAGGTCTGTTTTTCTCTGCACAGGGGCAGGTAGAGAGCTGAGCAAAGTAGAATTCATCTGGAGCCACAGACCCAGGTGTTGGTGGCTGTACGATGCCACAGAGCTGGGGGCGGGGGGGACTCTGCTCAGCTCCACCAGTGGTTGTCATGGGGGAACATGAAATCAGAGTTGCCAGATCTTCATATTTTTAAAGAGAAGCTGGAAATCTGAATTTTTATGTGGAATCTCCTGGTTTTTGAACATTGGCAACCAATTCAAGTGTCTTATTTTTTCTTAAATCCTGTGGGCCTGACAGAACACGTGTGGCCTCGTGTGGCCTGTAGTCTGCCAACTCGCAACTTCTGCAATAGGCCTGTAGGCAGAGAGACAGTCGTCAGGGCCCCGTGGGACTGTGCTTGGGTGAGGATGGGGCGCAGGGCCTGCTTCACCGATGAGGCACACAGCACGCACAGCTCAGTGCTGCTCAGACCAGAGACCCGTCCCGAGACCATGCTGGGTGCCTTCTCCTCACTGCCTGGAGGCTGAGTTTGCTTTAATTTCATGTTTCCCAGGAGACCAAAGGTACTTATAATTAGCCTGGGAGTGAGGGGAAAACCATGGGAAAGCCACTGTCTTGCTAATATCCACAAGTATCCACTTGACTTGTGTGACCCCTCGGAACGGGTTGTTTGATAAAGTATATTCCCCCAGAAGACTTGGCACTCACCCAGCAAACCAATGTTAAGCATTTCCTGCAAGTCGAGGACTTCTTGTTTTTAAAATAATCCTACTAAAAAACAGACACCTAACTACTCCTTTCTGTTCCCAGCAGAAGACTGCCCCAGGTTGACAAAAGCAGGATGATTTTCCACAGCAAATAGCTCCAGCCCCAGCCGCGGGCGTTGGTGCCACTTGCCCACACTTACATAAGCTGGAAACCTGCAGGTGGAACGTTACACGGCACAATATTGCAGAAACATTTTCACTGCATTTTCAAGTCATCGTTAAGCAAATTAAATGGCACAGCTCTGTGAGAGGGTGGGGACCTGCGGAGTGTGGTACATATGGTTTCCAGCCGAGCAATTGGAACTGGGGCTGCAGCCTTGAACTCACGGCTTGTGGAAGTCACCCTTGACTGTGTCTTGAGTTCTCTTAGTGGAGTCTGGGACTCTAATGTCATTTGTTCAGAGTTCCTAACAGTAATAGCCCTTCATTAGTAGCTCTTAGAAAGGGCAGTATACTCTCTTTGATGAATATATAATCACTGAAAGTATGTGCTTAGGAAATGGAGTCCTCTCCCCAAGCAGGAATCACAAGAGGCTAACTAAAAGCTAACCATGTCTTTGGTACTGAAGGAATAATTATCTCCATTCTCCTGACTCCCGTCCAGGAGTGAGGCTGTCAGAAGTCTCCAAGGGGAGTCTCCAGGTTTACACTGAGGGTACATTGTTGCGGAGAGAGCATCGGTTCAGAGGGCCTGGAAGCAGTTTCACATCTGCTATCTCAATTGGATTCCCGGCTCTGTGATGAGGAGGGGCAGTAATAGTTCCATTTCACGAACTCAGAGACAAAAGCACGGCAGGCTCCCTGGCCCAGCTCTCCATCGTCCACCCCAGTTGCATGTCGGAGAGTGGCATAGTAATATGGAAAATGCCAGGTAGCTTGTATGTGTGTTTGTGGTTTCTTTAGAGATCAAAGAGGCCAGGAACCTTTAAAAGGTTTCACAAGGTGGCCCACAGAAGTCCCTTTCCCATTTAGAGCATTCGGGTATTACAGAAGGGCTTTAATTGAGCAATCTAGTTTGGAAGGAAACCCACATTTTAATGGTCAGAGCGAGAGGTGGGGGTCAGGGGGAATTTCAAACAAAGACACTATTTAAAAAGCCTAGAACTGTCTTCTTAAAGGCTTGAAATAATTTGTTGGGAAACTTCAGACCCTTTACTTTTTTCCTCCCCTCCCTAAATAAAAACCAGATTTGTTAAAACGAAAAAAGATCCAGTATTGTTAATTGTATTTCAGAAAGTGCCAGCGAGGGAAATATCCCTGTAGTTTTAAACACAGTCCCAAGAGGGAAATAGGCAAATACCCTGTTCCACATAAACAGTCTCTACCATAAATAAACCTTTAGAGAAGGAATGCCAGACAGTTTTGTTTAGTGCAGGATAAACTGAGAAAAGAAAGGACCTGGCCCAGGGAGTAACTTGTGATCTAAGGCCTTATGGATAGGTATTTCTTCTTTTGACTCTGAAATGTTTCTGGGAGCCTCAGCAGTTTGTAGGAATAGACAGTTTCTTCTTTTTATTAAGAACTTATGTGCACTGGGTTGCTTCCTCCAGAATCCATTTTATAACAGGAAACTGCTCCTTGATGGAGTAAGACCAGCTTTGTGCACCACTGCACTTGATCGGTCCTTTGTTTACTACCCTGAAAAGCCCTTTATTCCCGTCTCTTCTCTCCTACTTTGACCAGATCAACCTGAAGGTGGCAGAATAATTCACACCAATAGGCTGCCTCTCAGCCTTCCAAAAATGGGAGGCCCGAGGCCGAACAGCAAGCCACTAGGTGAGGCGATTTTCACTTTAGGGCCAGTGTTTCCTGTTTCAGATGAAGCACCTCAATCACCCAGAGAGGGAATGTCACCTGTCCTGAGGTCTTTGGCCACTTAATCGAGCCCTCACAGTCTTATGTGGTGGCTCTTCCTCAATGTTTGATCACATGAAGGAAGCTGAGATTAAAAGAAAATAAACCAGCCTCCGGCCTTTGGCCTTTGCTCACCCGCACGCCCCTCCCCAGGAGACAGTGTTCAGTGTTCGGCCAAGCAGAGTGCCCAAGCGAGTGTCAGCGCCCGCCTTTCCCCACACTCGTCCTGTGGCTCTGAGCAGAGCAGTTATCTGGCTGAGCCCTGGTTTCTCCCCCCGTGACATGAGGATAGTGAGGCTGCTCAGGTCGTCGGTACTTGCTGTGAGGCGGGGAAGCATGGCTGAATGCAGGGCAGGAAGTTTTCAAGAGGAGTAATGGACTCCTGGCCTTCCTGCTTTTCCCACCTAGGTGGCTGCTGTGTGGAAACGGGCACGTGTGAGCCCGAGACCTTCTTGGGCCGGCTGCGTGACACCAGGTTGTCCACTTGTCTTCAGCTGTCTTTTTACAGCAGGCAGAGGCTGAACTGACCACTTGAGGCCACTCTTAGTCCCTAAAATGGTTTATTCTGAATTTATCTATTAGGAGGTTATTAGTGATTTCTTAAGGCACCAAACCCCGTGGATTTCATCTGTCCTCATTGTTGAGTCCTCTGCCACTCAGGGTTTCTACCCTCCGGCTTTGACACCACTCCCCAGGTTCTCTTCTCTGCTTGTTGCGTCTCTTGTCTTTTTCACTGTTTTGTTTTATTCTTTTTCTCCTCCTGACCCATATGTTGAAGGGCCAGTTTTTCTCTGTGAACTGTCTGGTGATACCACTTGTCCATTTATTGATCTCTTTATCAAAGTTTGTCTTTGAAGAAAATTGTATTTTTTCTTAAGTTTCATTGTCTTTTTATTTTGCGTATGTGTGTGTGTTTAATCATACAAGATCCCTTATTTTTATGTTGTCAAATTTCTCAGCCTGTTGCCATTTTGTACCTAAATCATGAGTCATAAAAACATCATCCCCTTTGTAGAAAATTTCAGCCATCTTTGCTTCCATTATGTGACTTAATTTCAATTAAATATGCTATTTGTTGTACTAAAAGACTTTACAGAAGCTTTTGAAAACATGAAAAAAGATTAAAAAATAAGCAACAGAAATTTCATTAAATTGTATATGAAATTTTAATATGCAAGAAAGACATTTTAATTCAATGGGGAAGTATATTATAAAATTAGATTAATTCTTGGTACTCTTTATAGGGATGAATTCCAGGTGGCTCAGAGATTGATATCATCAGCATGAAAAAGTAAATTCACATTCAGGAAAGCATGCCTTTTAAACACCTGGAAATATCAGTCATGTTAAAATGATCAGAAAATAATCACATATCCAAAAATTGTTAACTGGTTTATAGTTAAACCAGCTGAGAACTTCAAGAAAAGTTAGATAGAAAGAAACAAATAAAAGCAGTCTGTTAAAAACTATTGTATAGCTACCATGACAGCCAGGACTTGTAGATCCAGGATTTATGGGAGGAGAAAATCTCAGTGAGGTGAGCCCCACTTTTATTTTCATTTTCTTTTCTTGAGACTCTTTCTGATTTGTAAGTGGTATGGGGAAAAAGGCAAAGAGGCCAAGCAGAAACCAACTGCCAGAGAATCCATCTGAAGCCAGACAGTGCCGTGGGCTGCAGAGCCAGTGCCGGCATCGCTGCTGGGGGAGCTGAGGATTGCAGGACCAGCCTCACAGGAAGGCGCTGGGAGGAAACAGACCTCAGGGCTCCCAGTGCTTCATTGCTCCAGGCGTTTGCCAATTTCTAAGTGGCCCAGTCTGAGAGAAGCCGAGCAAGAAGTGGCAGCAAAGAGGACACTGAACAAAGCAGACCTTTCAGCATTTTTTTTTTTTTTTTTTTGGTACTGGGGAGATTAAAATTGGAGGAATGGAGTTGGTTTTCAGTGAGACAGTGAAAGGACCATGCCCAGGCTTACAATGACTGAGAGAGACCAGGACTTAGAAAGATTGACCCTCAGTCTTCAGAAAACTAAACCCTGGTTGGATTAAGGCATTATACCGTGTATGATAACTGCCTGCCAGAACTTTAAAGACTCATCCAAGTCTCTAAAAAAAGTCTCTTTCATACAAACTGTTGCATTCAATCACAAATTACCACGTCTGATATGAGTTAGGACCAAGAGAAAAAACAGTCACTAGACACAGACCCATAGATAAACCAGATGTTGGCATGTTCACACAAAGAATTTAAAATAACAGTGAGTGTCCAGGAAGTTTACCAGAAATCTGTATTTTTTAAAATAATTAAACAATAAAGGAGAATCATAGACCAGTACTTTTTAATGAACATGAAAGAAATCTGAACAAAATATTGGCAAATCAAATATGAAATATTTAAGAAGGATAACATAATTAGGTTTATTATAGGAATCTAAGTTTAGTTTAACATTTACAAGTAAATTCTGTAATTGATCACATCAACATAATGAAAGAAAAATTTGATTATCTCAAATGCACAAAAGCTACGTAAGAAAATTTAGCCATTTATGATAAAAACTGAGCAGGCTCTGCAGAGAGCTGCCTGAATCCCATAGGGCAGGTCCGCCAGAAAGCTGAGGAGACACTGTACTTGATGATGACAGGTGGGAGCTCGTCTTGACGTGGAGAAGCAGGCCCACGGTTGTGCTGTGGATCCCAGCCAGTGCAATGGGGCAGACAAGATTTTTAAAAAGAAAGAAAAGTTATAAGAACTGGAAAGGAGAATGAAAACTTTGTTATTTGTAGAGAACATGGTTGTGTACCCAGAAAATCTAAAAGAATGTAGGAATGAGTTAAAGAATAATTAAGTAAAATTAGTTGAATAACTGGAAACAATATGTAAAAATCAACTGTATTTCTACAAGTCAGCAACAATTGTAGAAGAAAGGAAAATTTGAAGGATATCATTTCCAATGATATTAAGAAAACATGAAAGGCCGCATCTAACGCAGTTACTATCACACACACCACTTCAAAACTTAGTGGTGTAAAACAATGACCTTCTTTTTATTGTTGCTGCTCAGAAGTCGAGGGGTCAGTAGTTTAGACCTAAGCTTGGGTGGACCTGAGTGTGGGTGGTTCTGCTGCTGCCCTCACTGTGGTCATTCACGTGGCCACAGTCACCTGACACTCCAGCTGATCCTGAGTTCTTTAGGATGATCTCACTCACACGTCCGTCCGGCAGTTGGTGCTGGCTCTCAACAGAGCTTCTCTCCTCTGGTCTCTTCTCTTCAAGGAAGCCAGGCCCAGCTTCTCCACATGGTGGAGACCTCACAAAGGGCAGAGCAGAAGCTCCAAGCTCTCTGGAAGCCGCAGTGCAGAGGTGGTACTTTACCTCCCCCAAGTACTGACTGAAACAAATGATAGTGTCTTCGAAGATTTGGGTGGAAGAGGGTCTTTGAAGGTTCAGGTGGAAGGGAGGCAGTTCCCCGCCCCACCCCTTGGTAGAAGATGCCAAGAACTTATGGCCATTTTCAGTCCACCATAGGTACCTAAGAGTATACCAAACAAAAGATATACAAGGGCTTCCCACAGAAAGTGAGGAAACGTTGGTGAGTGAAACTAAAGACCTGGAGAGATGAAGGGCTGTATCAGGTTAATGCATTTGGACAGATCAGTGTGGTAGAGTTGGTGGTTCTTCAAGGTCATCTATAGGTTCAGTGCAATCTGGATGAAAATTTGAGCTTTTTCTTTTTGGTAGCAAATCAATAGACTTTTTCTAAAATTTGTATACAATTGAAAAGTGCAAAGAGTAGCCAGGGTAGTTCCAAAGAAAAAGAATAAAGTTCTTTTCCACTACTTGATTTCAAAACTTATTACAAAACTACATTATTTAAGACAGCGTGGTATTGGTAGAAAGCAGAACAAAATGAAACAGAAGAGAATCCAGAGGTGGATACATAAAGATAGTCCCTTGACTTCTGACAGAATCTGCAGTGTATTGCAATAGAAAGAAGGATGTTTTCCATTATTAGTCAATTAGGTATTCTTCTGAAAAAAATGAATACTGAGCTTCATCTCACACCATATATCCAAATCAAGGCGAGGTAGATTATAGATATAAGCACGAAGAGTGAAGCAGCCAAATTCCAAGAGTGAACAGTGGGAATGTTTCTGTGACCTTGGGCCAGATAATGATTTCTGAACCAGGACACAGAAAGCTGTTATCACAAAGGAAAAGACTAATAGGACAAATTTCTTTTAAATTAAATATGTCTTTTGTTTTTGTTTTTGTTTTTTTTAATTTTGCAGTTTTAGGGAAAGAACCCAGGGGCACTTTACCACTGAGCTGCATCCCCAGCCCTTTTTATTTTTATGTTTTTTAGATGTTGAGACAGGGCCTTGCTAGGTTGCCCCGGCTGGCGTTGAACTTGCCATCCTTCTGCCTCAGACTCTCAAGAGTCACTGGGATTATAGGCGTGCACCACTGTGCCCAGCAGAACATCTGTTTTTTAACAAAGCTATTTATATCGAGTGTTGATGAGGATGTAGAATAACAGGAAATCTTGTCGACTGCTGGAGGGAGCAAACACTTGCTTTGTCCCTTTGTGAAACTCTTCTGCAGTGCACATTGAAGCTGAACGTAGGCCTTCTTCCTGACCCAGCGTCTCTCTCCCAGGTATATATCCAAGAAAATACATAAGATGTGCACAGAAAGATGGGTCTGAGAGTGTTCATGGCAGTAGCATTCTTGATGGCCAAAGATAAGAAATGACCTGAATTTTCATCAACATTAATGATTAAATAAATTGGGTTTTATTTGTACAATATCATATAACAACAAAAATTTATAAACTGCAGCTTGTACAGCCACCTAGTGAATTACATATATATAACGTCTATAAGAAGCATATAAAACAGAGTGCATGCTGATGATTCCATTTACAGAAAATGCAGAGCAGGAAACCCGTCTGTGGTGATGAGAGTCCTAAGGGAGCAGCAGGGACTAGGGAGCCTGCAGAGGGAAAAGGCTTGCTTTCACACCGGGATGATAATCTCCTTTCTGACCTGGGCCTTATATTCACTTCCAGAAAAATTACTGATTGTTTGATTAATATTCTTTTCTCTGTGTGTGGTGTGCCTTTTTTTTTAAATTTAATTAGAGCCTTATAATTATACATAGTAGTTGAGTTCCTCCTGTGGTGTACTTTGGATGAAGAGTAAAATGTGACAAATACATAGATTCACAGCAGATCAAAAGCAGTTTATGCAATGAAGCCAACAAGTATCTATTTCTGTGTGATATATGTGACGCTGGGCAATACAAGTATAGGTATATGTTTCCCCTAATGTCTTACCACATTAGTACAGGGGAAATTCTTATTTATAAATATTAATACCTGAACTGGGGGTATAGCTAGGTGGTAGAGCTGTTGCCTACTAGACACGAGGCCCTGGGTTCAATCCACAGCACCTCAATTACATGTGTGTGTGTGTATGTGTGTTTCCTATTGGAAAGCTAAGATTTGCAGCTTTTGTGGAATCCAGAATTATAGTACCCTGGAAGGCCGTCCTATGCTAAAGCACATCATTTCATTTCCTCCCTAACTAGGCCCTCAAAAGTACCTTGGGATTCCCACTGATTCGATTTGAAGATGCCGTGATCAATCTGGACCCCTTCACTCGGGTACATCCCTATGAGACCAAGGAGTTCATCATCAACGACATTCTCAAGCATTTCCAGGAGGTGAGCTCTGGGGAAGTGCTCAGTGGCTAGACCTTAGGCAGACTGCTTCTTAGCATCTTTTGGGAATTTGGGTGACTGAGACATTACTACCGAGAACCTAGTCAGACTTTTCAGATCTGTAGTGCTTTGCATCGGGCCGTGTCCCATGAAGCCCATGGATAACATGGATTCTTTCTTTGGCTCCTGAACCATTTGTCTTATCCTCAGAGCTGGTGTCAGCATCTTCACTAGGTCAGTCACAGCTCTTGGTGGTATCATTGCTGCCTCAGTAATGACACAGAGTACTGGCACTCTCTTTACCAGCACGCGCCTGCTTTCAGCAACCACACCAGTGTCCTGAAAGTCCGTGACGTCCTGCTCTTGAGTTCAACTTGAAAAACCTTTTTTTTATCAAGTTGGGCATTTTCCATGTTGTGTTTATTATCCAGACTGCACAGACCAAAATGTGAAATCAAGGCATACTCTTTGCTGAATAGATATCAATATCATACCAAATTTATCAGCTTTCAGAGTTAAAATATATCCCATGCTTCTTCCTTTTATGCTTCCCCCTTTTCCTTCCTTGGCTTTCCTTTTGGTGACATTTCCGTCTGACTGTAAGCAGGGGCTGCAGCAGATGTCACTGGAACCTGGGTCAGACCGTAGGAGATTCTGGAGAGTGGAGAGTTGCTTCATAAGCTTGCGCATGCCCCCTTCCTACCCCACCCTCCACAACTGGTCTCCCTCCCTGCTCCTGCCCAGACCTCAGTAGGGAGGATGGAGAGGAGAGAGTAGGACATGTGTGCGGAGGGTACCCATAAAGGATCCTCCTTATGCCGCAGCTGTTTTTATTCTTCTGACTTTGAAGAGTATTTCTAAGTGTATTGAAAACAATCTCTGGCACGTGTGTATTGGGAGACATTTAGGTGGAGCCCACAGGAGGATGGGAGATTATTTTACAGTTGATGAAGATTAAAAGGTAATTGTTGGTGGTGAGAAGGGTGGAGTTGGTAGATTTCTAGGCTCTTCCCTGGACACACTGGTGTCTGTGATCTTAAACTGGTTGATTTGACTTTGCTCTTCCTGCTCCACTTGACAGGAACTCCTCAGCCAGGCAGCGCGAATCCTGGGATCCGTGGATTTTCTTGGCAACCCCATGGGGCTTTTGAATGATGTTTCCGAAGGGGTTACTGGATTGATAAAGTATGGAAACGTCGGGGGCCTTATCAGAAATGTCACACATGGGGTGTCGAACTCTGCTGCCAAGGTAAGGAAGTAGAGGTGAAATGCCATTGTGAGTAACCTCTTGCATCTCCACACCGCTGTCATCTTGTTGATAGTTAATGGGCCATGGAAGCCATATTCATGGCCTTGTCTCCCTTGCCCGTGTGCCTTTCCTTTCCCTCCCCTTAAGCAACCTGTCACCAAGACCAGTGAGCGTGCCTCCCAAACCTCTCCTCCTTCCCCTCCATTTCCACTGCCTCAGGCCAGCCTCTGGCCATCTCCCTGGAGACCCTGCACTAGCAGCCTGACCTTGGACTTCCCTGCATCAGTCACAGCACCACCAGAATTAACTGGCTTCCAAAAATGTGAAATTGGATCGTGCATAAAATCTGCCAGCTAATCCCCACAGCTTACAGTGAAGGTCCAGCTGAAATATAGCCTTCTACACTGGCATGGCCCTGTGTGTCATCTGAATCCAGCAGCAGAAGGACAGTGGGATAATTGTCCTGTGTCTGGCCACCTGGTTGACCTTTCTGTTCACCAGCATCTTGTTTGGTGGATATTTTGTTAGTCTTCGATTAGTTTTCCAGCAGGATTCGATTTTATGTGTGAAGCTGGAGAAGTCCAAGGTAGTTGGAGGGTAGTTACTGTCTAAACTGCAAGAAAAGCCTCCAAAGAGTTCTTCCTTCCCCTTCAGTTCAACAGACTTTGCACGTAGAGATTGGTTTTCATGAATGAACCAGGCTTGAGAAAGCACCTGTGTGCTCTGCTCGTGGACCACGGAGCATCCGTGTGGCGAGGTCACGGGTGCACTGTGCTGTCTCGCTAGGTCACAGTGGTCACTGCAGGAGACTTTCTTGGTACTTCACAGGTTATCTGGAAGAGCAGGCTGAGAGGGTGGAGTTG
The DNA here is from genome assembly GCA_020662805.1 of Glaucomys volans. Taxonomy (NCBI): domain Eukaryota; kingdom Metazoa; phylum Chordata; class Mammalia; order Rodentia; family Sciuridae; genus Glaucomys; species Glaucomys volans. The sequence continues at coordinate 193,016 of JAJEJO010005142.1, read as the reverse complement.
AATAGCACTTCTTCATCACATGGCACCCTGTGACTGTGCCAAGGTCGGGGATTCATTCCTTTTCCCAAACTGTCATCTGAGGTGACCTATGAGTTTCCTCAAGGCTGCCATGTCATTGAGCACGGCTTGCTGTTCACCTTGTGGTTCACAATAGGAAGCTATGTTCACTTTTAGAAAGAGGGTGAAGGGTCGAAGCATGAGAGGCTTTCCAGAGCACATTCTGGAAAGTCTTGGATGCAGAGTCTGAGCACGTGCACCGTTTTCCTTGAGTCTTTTCCTATGTGGCCCTGGGACGCTCACCCCACGTGGCAGAAAGGCACAGTGGCCACAGAGATTCCTGCTCTTCTCTCAGGCACTGGATGTATGTCAACAGATGTCCTGGAATGTGTCATTGTCAACTGTGGAGGGCAGAGATGTTATTGATCTTATGAACTGTTGATTTGTGATTCACATCGGAACGCCTCCTCCATTGTGAAGTGCCTGTGCTTTGCTCTCCTGGGCGCCAGTGCAGTGGGAGGGGGAAGGTACAGGGGTCTGTCCAGAGGTCCTGCTCCACCTGCATAGAGGTTCCTGCTTTCCAGGCTTATTGTGAGAGAGTCGAGCTAGCACGTGATGAAGTGTGGAAAGATACAGATGAAGACAAATGGGTGGTCACTTCAGCTGTGGTATTTGCATCTAGACTTGAGCCCCCAGAACATGAGTGCCCTCGAAATCAAAGCCAGTGTATTACATTCCTACAGAGGAGGGGTTCCCGGGCACTGAGCCGGGGAGTCATACCACACTTGAGCCGGTTCAGCTGTTAGGAAACCTCTCAACCTACCCTTCCAGACGAGAATGAAGACACTTTTCACTCACCTGTGACTTCCAGGCAGGTGAAACTGTCATGGGTTTCTGAGCATTTCCCCTGCAACACCCTCGTGAAGAGTTCTGGCCTCTTCTTTATCTTCCTTTGTTTCCTGATTCTTCATTTTCTCCTAAGAAACTGTTTCTGAAGCTTGAAGGTCAGTGTGAGAATCTAACTTAAGCAGAGTAAAAGGGCAGAACCTTCCCTGTCTGCACCCTCTCCCAGATCCAAGGCAGATGTGCAACAGGAAAAGGGCCTCGTGTTGAATACCACGCTCTGTGTCGTCACTAGGTTTGTATAAGGGGCTTTCCAGGACCTGAGTCCTCTCGAATGGGAACTTTGTTCCCATGTGGTTGGAGTCCTTCATCACAAATTTGTCTGGCTTTGAGTAAGTTAATTGGTATTGGAGGCAACAGGCCCCTCCTGATAGGGATTACTATATAATTTATTTTGATAACAAGAACCCTAAATTGTTTAAAAACGAGGCCATATATCTCCAAGATGAGAAAGCAAAGAAACTTGAAATAACCCCTTCATATTTTAAGTAGTAACTCCAAATGCTGAATCTGTCAATTAAAAACCCATTCATTCAGGTTATCTTTGATTCTGGGCATGTGGTTGAGCTAAAAAAAAAAAAAAAAAAAAATCTCTGTTTTCTTATAGTTTTGTGGGTTGAAACCAGACCTTTAATGCTGCTTTTGGGGAATGTTTTGTTTGCTTCTCTGGATATACAAGGGGAGTTTAAGGAAGTGCAAGGGACCACAGTAATCAGCCTGTGGGAAGTACTCCTTTTGCGAGTGCCTGAGCTCCAGTGATTAAAAAGGAGGCAGGCAAATTAAATTGTTACGTTGTGCACATGTACAGATGTGTAACAACAGATCCCACCATTATCTACAATTGCAGTGCACCAATAAAAATGGGAAAAAAATAAATAAGGGGCAGGGAAGCCAGCACGCCCCACTTTGCTGTGGGGACCAACCGACTTTCACCTGGCTCAACGGGCTCTTAAGTAGAGAGACTCTACACCTCCTTAAGTTGTTGAATATGGTATGTGTTTGTGTTTCTGGGGTGAAGACCTCAAGTGTTCATTAGATTCTGAGCTTCCTGCTTCCAGATGATCCATCACTGTAGGCATTGGGTTGTGTGTTGGAGGAGCTTGGGACTGGTAGTGTGGATGCTCTGCCATTCCTGCCTCTTTTTATCTGTCGGTCTTAAAGGTTCCTCTTGCTTTTTAAATCTATGAAAAGGTGATAGAAATTCCTCCCACCCCACTGGTCTGACTTAGGTGAAAACTCCGTGGGAAGTTAGAGGGAATTCACTGTCACTTAAGAGGGCAGCAGACCTCCAGCCTTATTCCTCTGGAGGATGTTGTGAATTATTTTGATTTCAGGTCTGTAGTGTATCCATTTTTGGATTTCTGATTTCCTTTCTGCTATTTCATTTAGCACTGGCCTCATGGAAATAGCCTGTGCCCTTCAGTTCCCATTATTTCTCTTTGCCTTTTCTTCTCATTGCCTGGCCCCCATAAATCAGCTTGTGGATGCCAGAACTGGGGAGGTATGGCTGAGGGGTTAGCCAGCCACCAGCTGCAAGCTTCTGGCCCATGAGTCCCCTGCCTGGGTCTTGGCAAAGTGTTGTGGCCCTCAGCAGAACCTCAGAGGCCAGTTCTCACTGCTGAGGCCACGCAGGACAGTTGCCTCTGGAACCCTTTGCAGGAGTGTGACTTCTAGGAACAGGACAGCACCGAGTGTCCCAGCCACTCAGAGGAGCAGGTTCCTCTCCTCAGCTTGAGTCACAGCAAGTTGGCCTTCTCCTGCCCTGGCCAGATGTCACATGGACATCTGCAAGAACCTCCAACTCGTTTCAAAGCCAGGGAATTGGGAGACCCCTGAATTGAACACAGTACCTCTTTCATGCAGACTCTGACTTCACTTATATCCATGAATGATGATTAATATTTATACAAATAATATTGCATAATTATTTTCACATACTTAACAGGAAAATTGCATAGCTATTGTCAAAAATAAAAAAACAAACTTCGGACCTAAGAAAGTTCACTGTAGCGGAGCTAGGGGTTCTGTTCTCGTCCCTGCCCTGTGGAAGCTGGGTGTTTGCTGGGCACAGCTGTCATCTGCTCTTCCTAAGGGACCTTTTCTTCCAGCAAGGGTCAGGAGCACTTCTGATAACCTCTGATGGAACCTCTGCTCTGTTCTGTCCTGCTTGCTCTTCCTATCTTTGTTCAATCCACTATGGTACACTTTTGATTATGGGTGCCTTGTTGATCCCAGGTATGTTAACTCTATGTTCATAAATGAAGGTATTTTAATAATTTTCCGTTTTTAACTTGCATTACTTTCATTGTGGTCAATTGTTCATGGAAATTAGAATCCCTTGTTCAATATTGCAACACATCAGTCTTACTAGTAACTTTTGCAGTTATAGGTTTATGTCTTTCTCTTTTGCTCTGTTGTCTATTTCTGCTAAGCCCAAAGTTTCCATTGCTTACTTTGTAGGTCCAAAGTTTTATTAGGGCGACATGATTTTTCTGTTAGTTCTCAGTTAATATATTTTTTTCTATGTTCTTTTAGCCATTGCTTTATTGTTTTAAGTAGTTTTGTTGTTATAAATTGGATAAAGCTCTAATAGATTTGTAGCATTTCTGAATGCAAATAAGCACTAGTAGGAAAAGGAGTAGGAGCAGGGTTAAATCACTGTGCTGCATTTTGGCACAGTTACTTGTTTATAAATACTTATCCCATATTTTTCATTATACAACAGTGGTGGGACTCGTCACATATTTGTATATGCACACAATATGACAACAGAATTTGTTTAGGGTCATTCCCCAGTATTCACCCTTTGCTTCCCATATTCCCTCCCCCAGTCCCTTTCCTCTACTCCACCCACATTTTCTTTTATTTTTTCCTCTCTAGCTTCCACATATCCAAGAAAATATGACTCTCAACTTTTGAGCTTATCTTATTTCACTTAACATAATGCTCTTAAATTTTATTCATTTTCCTACAAATGACAGTTTCTGTCTTTCTTTACGGATGAATAAAACTCCATGATGTGTGTGTGTGTGTGTACATATATACACCACCTTTCCTTTATCCATTCATCATTGACAGGCACCAGACTGGTCACACTGCCATAAACATGGGTATGCATGTATTACTATAGTATGCTGATTTCAGTTCTTCAGGATAAATACTGAGGAGTGGTATAACTGGGTCATATGGTATTCCCATGCCTAGTCTTCTGAGGAACCTCCATACTGATTTCCATAGTGGTTATACTAGTTTAGAATCCCACCAGTACTTTATCAGTATTCCTTTTCTCTATATCCTCTCCAGCCTTTATTGTTTGTATTCTTTTAAAAAATATATTTTTAGTAGCTGGGCGTGGTGGCACACGCCTGTAATCCAAGCGACTTAGGAGACTGAGTCAGGAGGATCGCGAGTTCAAAGCCAGCCTCAGCAACTTAGCGAGGCCCTAAGCAACTCAGTGAGACCCTGTCTCTAAATAAAATACAAAACAGGGCTGGGGATGTGACTCAGTGGCCGAGTGTCCCTGAGTTCAATCCCTGGTTCCAAAAAAATAAATAAATAAATAAACATTTTTAGTGTGGATGGACACAATACCTTTATTTTATTTTTTTATGTGGTGCTGAGAATCCAACCCAGTGCTGCTTCACATGTGCTAGGAAGTGCTCTGCCACTGAGCCACAGCCCTGGCCCTTATCGCTTATATTCTTGATGACTGCCATTCTAACTGGAGGGAGAGAAAATCTCCGTGTAGTTTTGATTTGCATTTCTCTAATTGCTAAAGATGTTGAACATCTTTTCGTATATTTGCTGGCAATTTGTATTTCTTCTTTTGAGAAGTGTATGTTTTAATTCATTTGCCCATTTATTGATTCTTTGCATTTTGGGTGGTAAGTCTTTTAAGTTCTTCATATATTCTAGTTATTAATCCTGTCAGAAGAATAGCTAGCAAAGATTTTATCTGATTCTTAATTGCTTTCTTTGCTGTGCCGAAGCAATTTAATTTGATGTTATCCATTTATTCATTCTTGGTATTAGTTTCTTCGAGTTGTGTAGTTTCTGTGTGATTCCTAGGTCTTTGATCAATTTTTAGTTGACTTTTTGTGCAGGGTGAGAAACATGAATCTAGTCTCATTCTTCCGCATGTGGACAACCAGTTTCCCAGCACAAGCAGGCTGTCTTTTCTCCATGTTTTGATGCTTTGTCAAGGATCAGATGACTATCTCTATGGGGTTTTTTCTGTGTCTTCTATCCTTTTTCTTTGGTCTGTGTGTCAGTTTTTATGCCAGTACCATGTAGTTGGTGGGGTTTGTTTTTCTATTTTGGGAGTTTTTTTTGTTTTTGCTTTTTGATTGTTTTTTGTTTTTGTTTTTGTGCCAGGGATTCAGCCCAGGAGTGCTCAACCACTGAGCCACGTCCCCAGCCCTTTTTATTTTTTGAGAATGGGTCTTACTAAGTTGCCTAGGGTCTTGCTAAGTTGCTGAGGCAGGTCTTGAACGTGCAACCCTCTTGCCTCAGCCTCGCAAGCTGCTGGGATTACGAGGTGCACCCCGGCCGCTGCTTCATGCAGTGTATGTTGTTATGACTGTAGTAATTTGAAGTTGGGTACCATGAAGCCTCCAGCATTGCTTTTTTGGCTTCTAATTTCTTGGGGTATTCTGGGACTTTGATTCTTCCAAATGAATTTTGGGACCATTTTTTTTCTAGTTCTGTGAACTATGTCATTGGTATTTTGATGGGAATTACATTGAATCTGTATATGGCTTTGGTAATATGGCCATCTTTTAAAAAATTTTTTTTAGTGTAGATGGACACATTACCTTGATCTTGATTTTTATTTATTTATTTATTTACTTACTTACTTATTATGTGGTGCCAGGATTGAACCCAGTGCCTCACATGTGGTAGGCAAGTGCTCTACCTCTGAGCTATAACCCCATCTCAATATGGCCATCTTAACAATATTAATTCTGCCTATCCATGAACATGGGAGGGCTTTCCATCTTCTAGTGTCTTCTTAAGCTGTTGTTTTTTGTAACCTGCTACTTTGCTGAATTTGTTCCTTAGATCTAATAGTCTTCTGGTGGAGATTTTCAGATCTTTTAAGTGTAGGATCATATCATCAGCAAACAATGATCATTTGACTTCTTTCTTTCCTATTTTTATTTCCTTTATTTCCTTCTCTTGCCTAATTGCTGTGGCTAGAATTTATAGCCCTATATTGAATAGGAATTGTGAGAGTGAACATCCCTGTCTTGTTCTGGATTTTAGAGGAAATGCTTTCAGTTTTTCCCTCTTCACTATGATGTTGGCTTTGGGTTTTCCAGCTATAGTCTTTATGATGTTGAGGTAGGTTTCTTCTGTCCCTAGTTTCTTTAGTGTTTTTATCATGAATGGTGCTGAATTTCGTCAAAGGCTTTCTCTGCTTCTGTTGAGAGCTGTCTCTTTTGGCCTTAATTTTATTTATGTGGTATTGCTTTGTGTATGTTATACTTGTCTGTGAACATTTATGGGAAGCCTTCTGCTCACTGGGCCTGGGGATAGGCCTTCACACACATTCTTTGGCGCATGTTAATCTCCTCTGTACAATAGGAAGTCAGGCTTAGAGAAATTAAATAGCAGCTCAAGGTCACACAACAAGAAATGACAGGGGTGGATTTTATCTAAGTCCAGCTAATTCTAAAGGCTTTATTTTTTTCCTTCTACTGATATATTTCCTTTTGTGTCTAAGGCTTTTCCAGGCACTTCAGAGAATATAAAATACTATTACTCCTGACTCTCCACCGGAAGCTTACTACTTGACATGCCTTTGTTAGCTGGTACGTGGTGTGCAGTCACACTGTCCTGGACACAGCAAACCCTGAGGGAACGGTGGCTGCTGTGGTATTGGGTTGCCATGACCATCACTGTCCCCCTAAGAGCCTTTGTGCCTGCAAATACAATTTTACTCCTGTGGTATCACTTGGTCATCAGGATAACCTGCTACGGTTAGACATTATTAGCCTGGACACACACATCAGGAAACCAAGGCGCAGGGGGCGGCTTGCCCAAGGGAACCAGGCAGCTGCAGAGCCAGGCCTGTCCTTCCCGGACCAATACCTCAATTCCCAGTTTTGATGGCACTCTGGGCATCCTCACCAACTGAAAGGTGTATCTAGACAGGCCCCCATGCGTGAACAAGTAAAAACAAGAAAGGGAAGGACAAAAGTAAGCCAAGCAACGTGCCCTGCCTGGCTTCAGCATGAATTTCTGTGGGCTTAGGAGAAACACAAGCCAAGCAGGAAAGAGAAAGAGAGAGACTCGCCTTCTTACACACTCCGCGGTGGAGTCCAGCCGGGCCTTTAGATGGTTCTAGTCCTTTCTCTGTTCTTTTCTTGGGCTTCAGTGTGTGGAGGAGCTGCTTCTCTTCTAAGAGAAGCCCCCATGGCCTCGTGTCCCACGGAACCAGACGGGGACATAGCAGCAATGCAGTGGAAATCGATGTTCCTGCCCCTTCACAGAAATTCTCTGCCAGCCCTGCCACCAGCCAGCCTCCTGTCACATACTCTGTGACCTTGTGGAGGGCAGGGGACTCCATCTGCCTTGTGTTTAAGAAACAGCATTTGTTTGCAGGCAGTGTATTTATAAGGCTCAGACAGGGTGCAAGCTGTGTTTATTCAAGGGAGAAGCTTCACCTCTGCACAGAAGACTGTTGGAGTGCCTGCGTGGATTCTGAAGGGGAGAGGCAGCCGACGACTTGAACCTGTTTTTGTCATCATGTCTGACTGCTCCATTTTGTAGTTGAGCTGACTGTCCCCCTAATAGCTTTTCCATGAACCTATAAGCTCGGAATCAGTGGATGTCTCCCCGTGAGCATCAGGGTCTCAGTGTGTTTGGATTGGCACACAATTTCAAGTTAAATGAGATTCACTGCAGACAGTGATCCATTCCTTAGAGAACGTAGGGTCTTCTGTTTTCAAAAAGACTTTGATCCTAGGTAGGTCACCTGAGGGGTTTCTCTTCCAGCCAAGAAGAGGTACATTCATGTTGTACGGGGAGAAATGACTCAGATATTCGGCATCAGAGTTTTTGTTTTGTTTTCCTCCAGTAACCTTGAAGACTAAAATGATGCCCTTAGTCTGAATCCTTGAGGCAGATTCTGGATGCTGAACCATCCTGGTAGTGTGGGCAGACCTCAGACTCCATGGGCATGGGACTTGTGCTCCATGTGGGGTGGGGCTGTGGCCCGAGGGTCACGTGGCAGAGTTCCCAGCAGCCCTGCTGGGCCTGGTGGCAGCCTTGCTCACAGAGGAGCGGGTGGGTGGGCTTCGACTCTCCCCCCACACTGCCCAGTCCAGCAGCCAGAGGCCTGACGCAGAGGGAAACCCTCCATGTTGACATTCTTCAGAGTTGAAAGGTCCAAACCTATCTTCATTCCTGACTCCAGCTCAGTGAAGGACAAGTTCCAAAGTCGCCGTCTCGAGCCATGCGTGTCACATCTCAGAGGGTTCACTTCACGTCCCCACGCTGCGTCTGCGTGGCGGAACAATGTGAGGTTGAAAAGGAGAAGATTAGTTGTGCCTCCCCAAAAGTAGTGGTTTTCTATCCAAGAGTCACCTTGGTTAGGAAGAGAATAATATGATCAAGTTTCTTAAAATGGCTGGATCCCCTCAGAGGTTAATGGTGATTTTTTTTTTTTCTTTTCAGTATTCTCTGTATCAGTATTTGACCTTCCCCGAAATGTTGTGGCAGGCTTAAGATGAGATGAACTGTAATTCTTTTTTGGTACTGAGGATTTAACCTGGGGTGCTTAACCACTAAGCCACATCCCCAGCCCTTTTTTTTTTTTATTTTGAGGCAGGGTCTCACTAAGTTGCTTAGGTTCTTGCTAAATTGTTGAGGCTGGCTTGAACTTGCGATCTTCCTGCCTCAGCCTCCTGAGCCATGTAATTCATTTTTATAAATATCCAGACAGATGAAATTCTAATTCTTGGCAGTAAAAGGTCAAGACACTCACTCTCTGTTTATAATATTCTGTTTTCCTGTTTTTCTTTCCCTTTATAATGATTTTCTCTAAAAAGTGTCTCCAGTTTGAAGAAAAGCTAAATATGTTCTTAGGAGAAAGAAGGAATTACTTGGTCAAAATCATGCTTAAAAACTAGAAAGAGATGTGAAGAATGCAGCCATCATGTATTAACCACCACATGTCACATATGGGACTGGGGACTTTACATGTCCTGTGTCATTTAATTTTCACTTGTACCCTACAAGGAAGGAAATATTGTCCCCACTTCACAGGTGAGAAAGATGAGACTCAGAATGGTCAGTGCCCTTAACTACAGTTTAATAATGAGTGACTGCTGGAGCCACATGTTCTGTAGAAAACTGGAGGGTGGGCTGCCAGGGGGTTTTTCCTCTAGAGCGGCGATTCTCAGCATAACCTTCTCTCAGACCCGTACTGGTGTCAAAGCTAGCACGTAAGCAAGTGGAAACATTATTTGAAAGGGGCGTTCTCAGCGGGGACGGTGGTGCGTGTCTGCCAGCGACTTGAGAGCAGGAGGCAGGATCGTAGGTTCAAGGCCAGCCTGGGCAACTTAGCAGGCCCTGTCTCAAAAATAAAAAGGTCTGGGGAAGTAGCTCAGTGATAGAGAGTTCCTGGGTTTGATCTCTAGTACTGGAAAAAAAATATTTTTTTCCCATTTAATTTCTAACTTTAACTCTTGTTTTGAGCCTTGGGGTTTTCCAGCTGTAATTTCTATTATTTCTGAATTAACTTCTATCTGAGAATCTCTGATCTAATGTAAAAGGGTTGAAACAGGAGAAAAGGGTTGGAAGAGTTTTCTTTCTCTAAATGCAGAATATTTGCCTCAGAAGCACATAAGAAACCTGGATGGCACTCTTCCCCAAATGGGCTCTGCTGGCCAGGATTCATTCCACTTCCAGCCACGTGGCATCTGCAGCCCCAGCCCTTTGTCCTCCTCTGCTACCAGCAGACCAGGCCGTGACCTGCCACAGCCACATGCCAGCTGACCCTGGTCTTCGGACCACTTCCTGGTGGCCAGCTTCCTGGCGCATCTGTGCTGAGTTGTAATTTCACTCAGCATTTCCTGAACACTTCACTCCTCTAAGCATTTTTAAGCAATTAGGACATCTTGTTGAAATACTACTACTTAGTTCACAGTGTAGAATACCTGGAACTGAGGAGGGATGGATTTTCCCACTATCAGTCAATGGCAGAAAATAAACTCATCCTCTTCAACTTCCTTTCCTTTCCTTTCCTCTCCTTCTCCCCTTAGTCTCTCATTGAGCTTTTCAAACTTTATAGACATGTTTTGTGTCTGAGTTCTGTGACCAAATTGGCTTTCAAACACTTAGTGATACCATCACTTGAATTAAGAAGCCAGATGGAGACTGTTGGGGATAAAGTTGGTCAGAGAGTTTCATGGTTAGTTCCATTGACCTGTTCTGTGGCTTATTTCATGGAAGAAAGGAAAGAAGTGATTAACTTATTAGAGTTTAATGATTCCTAATTAGAGCATTAATAAGAATACCAGTTTATATTTGTCATAATTGTTAGTTATTGATGAAGCATTTGTATATCTTGGATTTTTTTTATTTTTAATTGGGAGTGAACCCAGGGACACTCTAGCAGTGAGCTACATCCCCAGCTCTTTTTTTTTTTTTTTGGTACTGGGGATTGAACCCAGGGGCACTCCACCACTGAGCCACATCCCCAGCCCTATTTTGTATTTTACTTAGAGACAGGGTCTCACTGAGTTGCTTAGGGCCTCACTAAGTTACTGAGGCTGGCTTTGAACTTGCGATCCTCCTGCCTCAGCCTCCCAAGTGCTGGGATTACAGGTGTGCACCACTGAACCCGGCTCCCCAGCTCTTTTTAATTTTTTGAGACAGGGTCTCCCTGCGTTGCTGAGGCTGACCTCAAACTTGTGATCCTCCTATCTCAGCCACCTGCATCCTCTTTGATCATTCTTATAAATCCAAAGCCAGGCAGATGGATTGTAGTTGCTGCTGCTGTGCTTTTACCACCACCGGGTCACAGGTGAAGAGACCGAGAGCCAGTGGGGGAAGAAGGACGCTTGTTCAAGATGGCCTCACAGGAACTGGTAGAGCTTTGGACTTCCTCCTAGGCCTCTTGACTTCTAGGACATTATTGGACGTCACTCCTGGACTCTGGCCTGCTGCTGTAGACGCAGACATCCTCTCCATGTTGGAGTTTTCTGCCATCAGCTTCCTCTGGGAGCCCTGTTGGCAACTCCTTCCGTGCAGAGCACGTTTCAGAGCAGAGGCAGAGAAGCAGCTTCCGTCTTGGAGACGATGGAACCCCTTGCTAACCTTGGTTCCTGTGTGAGGGCTTTGGGAGTTCTGTATTTGGGAGCTCACAAAGAAACATGGATGATGAGAGTAATTCTTGGAGTAGAACTTTTGTGGAGTGGATGTTGGGAGGAAGAAAATTCCAGTCTTATGTGAGGCTGTTACATTAAGTCATTTCTACAAGGCTGAGGAAGGGGTGTCCCCCATAGGAGAGCCCAAAACAAGGAAGAAAAGGGCAGACACTTCAGAGGCTAAGAGATTGGCCTTCGCCTGCCTTCCCTCGTGCCGCCATGTCCAGGCTAGCTTGTAGGGGCTCGGTGTGTCCTGAGGGGTGATGTCGGGGTGCCTGTGGGCCATGGAGAAGAGCAGACTGCACCAGCCTCCCCACTGGGCAGAGGGAGACGTGCTGTCTTTAACCCCTCTCTTCAACACCAGTGGAGAAACCCTCTGGAGTCGTTTCTAAGAACAAGGACATTTGTGGCTGGGCTTGCAGAAGGTAGAGAGAAGCTCAGATGCAGGAGGCGGCTGGGGTGGGAGGTGGCGGAGGCTGGCTCCAGGCTGTGCCCCGTGCTACTGCCCAGCCCCCTGCACTCCTGCTCACAATCTTGTCTCTCTCTGGGTGTCCTTTTCTCTTCCGGCCAGCAGCCCTGAGTTTGTACAGTCCAGTCCAAATGCCACGTGGCCACGTGGCATGTAAGAGCGTGGTCTCTCCCTGCTGGGTTCCCGTGTCACATTGTGCATCCGCTACAGCAGTGACTGTGATGTACCTTGGGTGGTGGCCACTCGTGTGCACACGTCCAGCGTGTATCAGCAAACCAGGGCACTGCTAGTTTAGGGCTGGGTGCCCTCCAGATGCTTAGGAAAGGAAGATGTCGATTGTTGTGTGGGGAGGTGGGGAGCAGGGGGCAGTTGGACCAGCGGTCCTCACACACAGAAGTAAGCCCTGCCTCGGGGCCCTGGGGCCAAGGCGAGGATGCTTTATTCTGTCCCTTTGAGGATGAGCTCTTCCTCTGAAGGAATGTGGCCTGGGCCTGTTCGTCCCTTCACTTGCATCCCAGAGTCGACAGAGGGCTCCTCAAGGGCAAAAACCTTGTCTGTCATTTGTTGCCATGTCCCCATGACAAACCATGAATATGTGCTGTAAGAAAAGGAAAGTACCCTGTAGGAACGTGCACACCCGTGATCCCAGCCACCAGGAGCTCAAGGCCAGCCTTTTAAGTTTTATTTTGAGACAGGGCAACTTGGTGAGACCCTGTCTCAAAATTTAAAAGACTGGAGATGTAGCTGAGTGATAGAGCACCCCTGGTTCCAGTCGCTGATACCACCAAAAAAAAAAAAGAGAGGGAAAGAGTGAAGTGCTGCAGGGTGTACCCATGAGGCTCTTACCTAGTCCAGCATTTTCCACATGGTAGACATTCAACAAGTATTTACTAAGTAAGTGGAATATCTACTTGATTTTTATTGTCTGTTTTCTATTTTGATATGAAATAGAGACGTTAGAAGAGATTTTTTATCTCTCCCCCTAAAAATCCTATGTGTAAGCTGGTTGGTAGTCAGGCTCTTGCTGGGGATGTATAGGTAGGGAAGGACGTTGGCTTTCAGGGTTCCATTTCTCCTCTCCCCAGCGCTGGAGCAGCAGGTGCTCATCAGACCTGCCCCACAGCTCGGCCGCAGGTGGCCGGGGAGATGGCAAGAGGGGAAAGAGGCAAACCCAGTCCCTCTGAATCTAATGAATTAAAATAGTATTTATGGGAATATGTTTGGCTTCAGTAGAGGAAAGTGTTTAAGTAAACATTTCCTGCAAGCTCTTTAATTTATATAATAAAACATTAGTTTGGAGGCATTAACTTTCAATGCTTTCACTGAAATGAAAATTAAACAGAACACGCTTCCAAAAACGGCCCCTTGTTTCGGTTTTGTTGCCGTGGTAATGTTCAGAGCAGGAGATTGTGGCCACCGGGGACTTGGAAGTGGGCAAGGATCATGCCACAGTTATGGCTCCTTGTAGCTTTATGGAAATTTAACCTTCATGGCGTGCTCCGTTTGATCTTCACAAATGCATGCAGTAAAGAGTGAAGCAGCTGAGTCACAGTGCAGGTCATTGGCTTCCGGGGGCCAGCAGGGCGCTTGCAGAGGAAGAGGAGAGCAGGCTCCTCTGCAGCCCCAGCTCTTTCCTGTAGACCACGCTCCACGCCGGAGCACCTTCCTCTGCAGGAGCCGCAGCTCCGTGGTGCCCGTGGGATCACTGCCTCGCATCATCCCTGTGAGGCCAGCAGGGCAGGTGCCATCACTGCTCTCCCCCTAGTGGGGGAAGGTCAGTCACACGGGCTGAATGGTTTTGCAAGATGGGGCAGTTGGTGTTGATCCAGGCCTCACAGCTCCAAGCCCACTATCATCCTGCCAGACTGAGCCTCTCTGAGGAGAGGGGACCTCCCAGAGAGCTGCGCTGTCCTTGCAGCCATGCTGGGCCATGTGACTGGGTGACAGGCTCTAAAATCTCAGCAGGCCAGTCACCCTGTCACCATAAAGCAAAGCAACAGCCACATAGATGTGAGCAGTGCATTTCAGGGATGTCACCAGCCTGCCTGAATTTTGAGTCATGCAGCCGAAGCAAGTGAAGGGACTGCTCCAGAGTGAGCGCCCAGTACCAGACTCCTGGACAAATGGAGGCGCCTCAGTGACCAAGTCACATGGAAAGGCAAAAGGTCTTGGAACTGCAGAGAGGAAGAAGGTGCCACTTGGTTCTCTGTGGAAGATGAGACAGAACAGGGGACCAGAAGGATCTGCCTCTGCCCTCGCGTGAAGTGCAGGCCGGGCTCCTCCTCGGGTGTCTCAGGCCTCAAACTCCCATTCCACTGAACCTGGCAAAATCAAGTCTTCCCACGCCTGGACCCTGGGCCACACAATCTCTGATCCTTTTATAGAAACTCTTAGGGTAGCAGGTTTGGGAAAGAGTGTTGGGCCAGCCATTATGTGGTACCCGAAGAAAATAAGGTCCTCCAAGCCGTTCACGTAAAGTCAAAAGAAGCCTTTATTTGAGCTGGCCAGCGACGACCACCCTTACTCCTGAAAGCCGTGTGCCGGGGAATCGTGTGCTAGTTCTTTGTTGCCAGCATTTATAGGGCGAGGGAAGGGATTAGGGTGGGGCTGACCCTCTTTCTCCTGATGGCACTCGAGAATCTTTTTGGGGAGTATAACAGTTAGCCCCCTCAAACTATGCTGGAGAAATCAGACCCAGTGAGCTTCTCAGTGCTGTTTGGTCGCTAGGCCAGTCTTAAAACAGCCCTTCTGGCCACGGGCCAGCGTTTGGCTACCTGCTTCGAGCCCTTTAGAAGCGAGGGAGAGAAGAGTGGTGGGCCGGAGCGCTGACACTGGACGTTTGTCAGCGAGCTGCGTGTGGGTTTGTTGATGTCTGTCTCCCACACCGGCTTGAGCTCCAGGAGGACAGGGGTGGGGTCCTGCTCCTCTTGGGTTTTCTTGATCCCAGCACAGTGCGTGGCATCTGTCAGCGTGAGGTCAGCTCACCTGCGAGGGGATGGGCGCATGGCTCCTTTGAAGCACCCGATGTCACTAGTTTTCCAGTGGGTCTCACCGGCCAGTGAGCTCATCAAGATTCACCCCCCTCCCCTAAGGACCCAGCCAGGGAGCCCCTGCGCACTTTGATGTGGAGAACAGTCCCAGGCTGAGGCGCAGATAAAACTTCGATAGACCCACAACTTGGATGCCAAAACTAACATGACTTTGTGAGTTAAAATGAATTTTGAAAGTTTCTCTAAATGTTCACGTGTTTTTCTATATTTCATTATTATAATTGTTGTCATCGGTTCCTGCTAGTCTGTGTGAGAGGAAAAAAATCTTTAGCACTGATCTAACCCTGGGGAGAAACGGCTGCCTGCCGTCCATTCCTCTCTGTGCTCACCGCAGATGTGACCGCGTCCCGCCGCCCGCTGCCCCGCAGGCCTGGGAGGCTTGAGGGTTTTGTGCTTGGTGATAAGAACACTGTGATCTGAACCTTGTGGCTTTTCTGAGTCCTCCTTCGAGAAGGAAATCCTGAGCTGCTCTGGCTGCCGCAGGGTAACTTCCGGTCCCAGCACAAGAGGGGATAGGTCTGCATGGAGGGTTTCTCTAGGCTTGGTCCCATATCTGTGCTCGTGGAGGACGGAGGCTTCCCGAAGGCTCAGGCGAGTCTGTGCAGGTGCCAGGTGTGGGGCGGAGCGAGCCAGCAGGTCTGGATGTTCGCTCTTGCTGCTGTCGCCAGGCGTGGGACCTGGCGAAGGGCTGTCCCTGTCAGGTGACTCCTGGTCACACCGTTGTCCCTGGAGAGTGCGCCTAAAACCTTTGCATTTTGTCGTTTTACCTTAATCTGAAACACTCTCCCCAAACAGAAGACCAAATGGTGGCTGCGGCTGCCCCCAGGCAGGAGGAGCACAGCCCCCGCGGTGCCACCGGAGTCTCCTGTCTGTCTCCAGGCAGAAGTCCCCCAGGGAGCCCTCCAGGCGGAGGGGTTCTGTCAGAGCAAGATTGCAAAGAGTTAACACTTTTGCTTTTTCGGAAAGTTATCTGTGAAGAGTATTAGTTGTTTAATAAAGCGTGCCTGCCCTCCCGGTGAACCCGCCAGTGACTCGCAGCTGGGGTCATCCCAAGTTCACGCGGTGGACTTTTGACTGCCGTCGGTGTCTGTGAACAGCCGGCAGCTCCTGCGGGGACCGTTCATGGGGCCTGTAACTCAAGACTGTTGCCAGCGGGCACCTGCTGGGCGGCGTCCCAGGAGGGCTGGGAGGGGAGACACCGAGCTCCTCCTCGGCATCTGTGGAGATAAGAGCAGCGGGGGCTCCTGGGATCCCGCTAATCGCTGCCTGGGGCCCTGCAGGCCGCGGCCCGAGGCAGGATGTGTGGGGAAGCGGCTCCCCGTCCATGTGTGCTCATTAAAGCCTTGGACAAAGGGGCGTAGGAAAGTGTGTGTGTGTGTGTGTGTGTGTAGGAGGAGGAGGAGGAGGAAGAGAGGAGGTTTGGAGTACATTCTCTAAATTTCCAGCACATTCTTATTCCTCAAAGCAGAACAAAACAAACTAAGGAATCTCAGCATTTGGTTATTTCTGATCTTTAATTATCATTCATTCTGCCTGGCAGTATATTGGCCTTCACAGCTTTTTAAATGAAATTCCATGTACCATTAAAGACGCAGGTTGCCTGCCGCCTTTTCCCAGGAACGTCCTGTTCTCGAGGTGCTGTGGGTCAGTTGCTTGACCGTGGTACCTCTGCCCGCTTTGATCCCTCCGGGCAGTCAGCGTGCGTGGGCTGTGCTCTGCCTTTCCCCTTACCTGCCGGCTGCAGAGGGTAGGGTGGGGAGCAGGTAACCACAAGTTGCGGAGGTGGCTGTGGCCTGCTGCTTGGGTTTGAAATGTCAGCATGTGCACCGTCTGGAAAACACTGGGCAGTGCTAGCTCGATGCCACGTCTTCCAGGCATGCTGTCTTCAGAAGACGAGTCACTTGAACTTGTTGGATCTGCCTGCTCTTTGGTCTGTTGATGTTCCTGCCTATTCCCGGAACCGGGATGAACTGTGAACTAACTTATTTGTAAGTGTGGGCACTTTTGAGTCTGTGGTATTTGCTTAATCAGCCTCGTAAGGATACATTTCTTGAAAGCAGTTTTGTTCCCATGCAAGCCCAAGCCTTTTTTATATCCTTTTGCTACATTTCACATAAATTGTCTGTGTGCAGAGAAGCATTAGATTATTCTTGTAGTACATGGTAACAATCCTAGGAAATTCCAATCAAGAGCCAACAACCCGTTTCCTTCGTCCTGGACCTGGTGCATCTGGCTCTGTCTGTGTTCTGATAAGCAGTGACAACAATGTTGATGTTGTATTTCCTTGGCTTTTGTCTCCCTTAATTTGTTGCCAAAGCCAAGCAGCGTGCCTGCCCTCTTGCTGTTTGTTGACCACACAGTTGCAGAACCGTGATCAGCTGGACCGTGGGGCCTGTTAGTATATTCTCTCGGTGTTTATATGTTAATTGCATTTATCTTTCTTGCTCAGTATTACTGTACTGAAAATATGGGATTCTCTAAAAATAACACCAGCTGGGCTGGGGGGGTGGCTCAGCGGTAGAGTACTTGCCTAGCATGCTCGTGGTCCTGGGTTCAGTCCTGAGCAGTGTGTGCGTGGGTGGGGGACTAGCTAATAGCGATTGACCACTTTGCCTTGTGTGGGCTCCTGTCCTGTTCTGAGTCTTCTCACAAATGTCAGTTGATCCCCATAGTGGTTCATAGTCACGTAACTTGACCAAGGTCAGGAAGAGCTGCACTGAAAACCGAGGCTGGCTCCTCAGAGCGCACGTTCTCAGCCTAGTGCATGAGGCACGCTCTGCTGGTGGGCTTCGTCCTGGACCCCCGCAGTGCCAGCTTGCAGGGTGGAGCTGGGCACAGAGAATTGGAGCCACGGTCTAAAGCCATTTCCCGTAGTGCCCTCTTGTGTGAATCGCTCTTGTGGATGCTCCACCATCCTCACTGGCCAGGATTGGTGCTGGTGTGGACATTCTTGTTCACGTTTCCTGCAGCACACACACAGGATGTCCCCATCACAGCGGGTCAGAGCTCCTTGGTCATAGAGTATTTATGTCCCTGTCTTTCTTTTCTTTACCTTATTTTTTGTAAGCTTCACAGACAATTGAGTTATCATAGCTCTACCTCCATTTGCCCTCACCTGTCTTTTTTCTCTTGTTGTCATATATTTTAATCCTACTATGGTTAACCTCCCAAACCATTAACTTTCTCTTTTACGTGATCCATCCTCACTTAGGTGTATATTTATCCTGGCGGTGATCATTCTTTCCTTTCATATCCGCGCTTCTATCCTTCCACTAGAGAACTTCTGGTGTTGGTCTCCAGTGGTCAATCTTCTCAGGTGTGTCGGGGTGGCAGGGTGCTGGGGATTGAACCCAAGGATGTTCTGCTTCTGAACTGCATCCCCAGCACTTTTTATTCTTTATTTTGAGACAGGGTCTCTCTAAGTTGTTGAGGCTGGCCTCAAACTTGTCATTCTCCTGCCTCAGCCTCCTGAGTTGCTGAGCTTATAGGCGTGTGCCACCAGGCCCATTTGCACTTCCATTTTTGAAAGACATTTGACTAAAGTTAGAACTCTAGAGGGGCAGAGTTCTTTGACCACTTTAAATGGCATCATTCCACTGCTGTTCCTCATTTCTCCTTTTTTTTTTTTTTTTTTTTGTTGGGGGGGGGGAACCGGGGATGGAACTCAGGGGCACTCAGCCACTGAGCCACATCCCCAGCCCTATTTTGTATTTTATTTAGAGACAGGGTCTCACTGAGTTGCTTAGGGCCTCGCTAAGTTGCTGAGGCTGGCTTTGAACTCATGATCCTCCTGCCTCAGCCTCCCAAGTGCTGGGATTACAGGCATGCGCCACTGCACCCATCTCCTCATTTCTCTTGAAACAGCTGTCTGAAGGTAATGTACCTTTTCTCCTTTGATTGCTCTTAAGATTTATTATTCTTTGTCTTTAGTTTTTAATAGTAATGTGTCCCAACGTGGTTCTTCCACCTGGGACTTGTAAAACCTATTAAATTTGAAGCTTACTGTCTTGACGATTTTGGAAAATTCTTGACCAGTGCCTTTGGACCCTGAGCCTCCTTTCTTTCCTTTCTGCAACTCCAGTTCCGGAAGTTGCCTTGCTGCTCTGCCCGTGCCTCTCGGCTCCTGGTTTCTCCGTGAGTTCACTGCTGTTTTCTGCTGCCTCGTTCCCACTTCCCTCACTTCCTTGGTGTCTGTCTGCTCTGGTCTGTGAGAATCCTAACTGCAGTTTTCTGGTGAAATTCTCCATCTTTTAGTACATTTTTTAAAGATAGTAATCATACTATATTGGTGAGTGATCTCGTCTGGGTTTTCCCCCACTTAGTTTTCAGGCAGTTTAGACTTATTTTTGTGCATATTTGGTAACTACTGTTGAGTGCTGGACACTGTATAGGAAGAAAGTCAGAGGTTCTGCCTGATGCTTTTCTCCAGAGAGGTTGACTTCCCTTCTTTGCTCTGCCTCCAGGTGTGCGGGGCTTTGATCCTCCGGCCACCCCTGCAGGCCGCCCTGCAGGGCTTTCCTTGGCCAAGCAGCGTTTCACAGCAGGACTTTCCCAGGGGCCTGGAATTTCAGGAAGGCTCAGCCCTTCCTTCATCCTGAGGAAGGATTCTTTGGGGCTAGGGCTGGAACGCACAGGATGTATCAGCCTCAACTCCTGAAGTGAGGACACTGTCCAGAGAATCAGCTCTGCAAAGGCGGTGGTGCTGTGTGTTGGAGGGCTTTTGTGTAAACAAGGGTTAATTCATTCTTTAAGTTGTCAATGAATCTTTATTTTACTTATTTATATGTGGTGCTGAGAATTGAACCCAGTGCCTCCACTGTTAGGTAAGGGCTCCACCACTCAGCTAAAACCCCAGCCCTGATTCACTCTCTTGTAAGTAAAAAGTACTTTGAACTGGAACCCCCACTTTCCTCCCTTTCTGGTCATTGAAGATGTATTTAGAAGCAACACAAAAGCATCAGAATGGGCCCCTGCAACCTTTGGAAAGGGCAGCTGGAGTTGAATGGGTGGCAGGCTCTTCCTCCTCCTGGGGCTTTGCAGGAATCGGATAACTGGAAAGGGCTTCAGAACTCCGGGTCTGCAGGAAGTACAGGGGTGTGCTTCTCAGTGTCCTCTTCCATGTCACCTGCTGCAGGGCTGGAGGACAGCAGAGGTTTCTGAGGAGCTACTAGGGAAAGCTGAAATTACAACTTTGCTGTTTTTGCTCATCTGAGAGGCGGGAGCATCTGGCTCCTTTTTGAGAAGTGCCTTCCTGGGGCCTTTCATTTGAGCCTGGGGATCAAGCTGGGTCTCTGGAGAAACAAGATAGGACGTGAGTGCCTTAGATCTGAGCTCCTGCTTCCACCCAGCCTGCCACCCAAAGGATGGGTCCATTTTGTGATCTGCCTGGTGCTAAAGACCGGCTCCCAGGAGGTATCCTTGCCTAGAGTGTGACACTTGCTCACAAGTGACTCCCTGACACTGCCTGGAAGTGAGAGTGGGCTCTGGTCACCTGGCTTTCACAAAACTCAAGCTCCATCCCACTGGCCCCATTTCAAGTTTGCTGGTTGTTAGGAATAGCTTAATTCCCCTGTGAATGATCTGGAGCTCACAGTCAATCTGGGATGCTGGGAAAATCAAAGGATCGCCAGAGATGGACGGAGGGGACTGAGGACTGCCTGGGTGGACTTGCCCCAAGACGCTGTTGGTTTGCCTGCTGACTCCCAGTGCATCTCCTCCCTCTCCACATTTCCGTGGGGCAGCTCCCTGTACATATCCTTATCGGAGCACTGGCTTCTTTCTGGACTTGGATTTGCTTGACGAGACCAGCCCTGACCAGCTCTGCCCAAGCCGGTCTCTTGGCTTCGGTGGTGCATCTCCTGCAGGAAACTGTCACCCTGTGTGTCTTGGGGTAGGAGAGCAGATCTCTCGTCCACAGGCAGGAGCTCTTGAAATCGCTGGTCCCAGTCCACACCCCTCCTCTTTCCTCCCAGTGTAGATGGTTCGCACTAGCAATGTGACGTGGTGTGGCGCAGTGTGGTCCTTGTAATGGACATATACCGAGCCTCCTGTTTCTTTGGGGCCTGTGAAAAATGGCTTTGGGGGAAAAAGGAATTGGCTCCTTGGCTGCAAGGCCTACAGTAAGTTCTGGGTGATGGAAACTAGGAGGGTGGGCCCAGGAAGGGCACCAGGACCAATGCCTTGGTTTTGTCCAGTGATTTGTAAGTGATTTTTCAGAAACTTTGTCATTTATATACTCCTGTCAACCCCCTTCCTTTGTCAGCTCCTCTGCTTGGGAGAGGAAAGATGTACGCCTGGTGTCTCATAGGATCTTCCCTGGCATCTAGGAAGGGATTTTCCAAAGAGTTGATAGTAAAAATCATGGTTGGGTCACTCTCTAGATTACTCCCTGCTGAATGCAGTAGGTGCTTAGTGGACATTCGTTAGAGACGGCCATGATCTTTGCAGTTTCATCTCTAAATGGGGGTAACACTTGCCTTCCTTCCGGAAGGTGCCGGTTCTCAGCTGATGAAGCATGTCGCAGGTGCTGGCGAAACAGGCCTGGCAGCAGTGTTGGCTGCTGTGAGATTCAAAAAGTGACCCTGTCGCTTCAGCAGCTGGGACTGTGCCCTATGCTGCTGCCCTGCACACGCACCTAGCTTCATTTATTTAAAGAATCAGCTGGGAACGGACCTCTTTGTAAAAACCTCATAAAGTTACTTCAGACCCTGAAGCCTCTCTGACTTTGGCAGCCAGAAGTTCAGCCCTACCGGTGCCTGCATCTGTGATTGCTCTCAGTGGCCTCACCCACCTCCCTGCTTCCCAGGCACTTGGCATTAAAGGGAATATTCTTTTGAAATACAAAGTACTTCAGAAGAATGGAGTCTTTGTGACTGGATCAGAGATAAGCTTGCTTCTTTTCTATTGAGGACTGTTCCATTTTGTTTCTAAATTCCTGTGCTTTGGGATCTTAGTCTATTTGTAATTGACATGTCCATCTTTCCTGTGTTCCAGAATGGACATAGGTGATTCCTGTATTCAGGATGAGACATGCAAGACTCAGTCAGAAGGGGCAGGGCATGCTGAAGGGAGACCAGGATTTGCAGCAATCACTGAGCTGTGCATGTGGCCGGGGGTCTCACCCGAGTGCTTTTCTAGCTGAGGTCTCATTGGGTAACTGGGTCTAGTTCCTGAGTCTCCTGGATCAAAACATGTGTTCTGCTTATGCCTGCCCAGCTGATTCTGGTGACAGAGGTGGTCTCGGTACTCTGAGAAGCCTATGTGCTTCCCTAGAGTGGAAATAATTTATCTACCAGATGGCCATTATTGTGTGACCACCACAGAGGGAACCACATCCTGGCCATCTCCTGGTTCAGCGCTAAGGCACAGTTGTTCATCACAGCGGAACCCTGTGTGGGTGGCAAACTGGGTCCCTCTCCTGGAGTCGGAGGCCTCTTCCCTGGCCAGTGTTCACTGACCACCTTCACGCTTCCCTCCGAGTGCTTCTGGGTTCTCAGCAGTGGGTGAACAGGGCCTGGCACTCTCCGTGCAGCTACCCGCCCTTGCACAGAACATCCAAGAGCAAGGGCACCGTCCCCTACACAGCGGAGCTTAAAGAATCATCTTGCCGGGCTGGGGATATAGCTCAGCGGGTAGAGTGCCTGCCTTGCAAGCACAAGGCTCTGGGTTCAATCCCCAGCACTGCAAAAAGAAGAAAAAAAAGAATCATCTTGCCCACGTAATTCTCTAAAATGGTGTGGAAAAAGCAAGCAGGACTTGATTAGCCATGACTGCTTGTTTGTGGGGGCAGCAGCGTGTGCTGTCTGCGCTTCTGTGCTTCAGCCCTGTAGCAAACTCTCCCGGTCAGTCTTAGAGGAAAAGTAAATCCTGTGTGGAAGTGCTTTAAGCCACTCTGGGTTCCAGATTAATCTGAGACAACATCTGAATTCAGAACCGGGTCACAGTTGCAGAAGGGCACGAAAGACTTCCCCTCCAGCAGGTGTTTCTTGGGCTGGTCGAGACCCTGGGCCCGTCCTGAGGTTAGACTGGGTTGTGCGCATTCAGACGTTGTGTGCTGAGACGATGACGGTGTCTGTGGCTGTCTGTGGAGAACTTTGTTCCTTAGCTGAAAAGGACTTGTGGCCTGGTATGTGTTTACCTGTGAAATGGCAACATGTGTATGTCCTAGGGCAAGGAGGGTCCCTAGATCTCCAGAGTTCAAGAGGGCAGCCAGGGCCGGGGGAAGCAAGGTCATTGGTTTAGGGATCTTGAGGAAGCAGAATGTCAGTCCTGGCTTTAAAATGTCTGTATACTCTTGTTCAGGCTCCCCTTTCTGGCTTCTTTGCTCAGGAGCTCTGCATACTGCCAGTGCCATGGCACATGCCTGTAATCCCAGCAGCTCAGGAGGCTGAGGCAGGAGGATCGCAAGTTCAAAACCAGCCTCAGCAGTGACAAGGTGCTAAGCAACTCAGCGAGACCCTGTCTCTAAATAAAACACAAAACAGGCCTGGAGATGCAGCTCAGTGGTTGAATGCCCCTGAGTTCAGTCCCTGGTACCAAGAAAAAAAGCTCTGTGTCCTCCCCCAGCAGGTAGAACTGAAAACGGGCAGCGCTCCAATTCTGAATCGCCCCTTCTTTGCTAACCGTGCTCGCTCCACGCCTGTTTCTCTCTTCTCTACACGCCCTGTCCCGTATCTGGCCCTCCTTCACCATTTGGCCAAGCGAGGACTAGTAGTTTAGTTTGCCTTTTGTCAATCGTAGGTCTTCAGTGGTTTTGGGTCACATCTTCCTTTAACTCTTCTCTATTCATAAGAACTGTGAAAGAGCTCTTCAGTATTAAGACCAAGTGCAGTCAAAATAATTTTCAATTGTGGATATTTTAACTACATCAAAACAGAAGGAAATGGCGAAGGGCTTGGTTTTGAAGTGACTTAGGTCTTATGACTCAGAGGCTTTCTTGCTCACTACCGCGGAGTTGAAAATGCCTCTTATGTCTCAGGTCCTGAACTGCTGCTGAGGAACTTGTAGGAATGGGTGGCAGACAGCGTGCCCAGCGTTCTGCCTGCATTACCTCCTGAACCTTCAGTAGATAGCATCTGGGGTTTGCAGATGATAAGCTGAGGTTCAGGAAGGTTGAGTGGCTTCCTCCAGAATGCAGTTAGCAGGCGGCAGGAAGGTTGGGCTCCTTGGCTCCGCCTGTTCAGTGCCACCATGGTGCCCCCTGGGCTCATGGCAGCTTGACTTACGGGCACAGCGTATCCGTGCGTATTCCAATGTTCTGTGTTCCAGAATAGCTTTTCTCAGGCCAGGCTGATGGAATCAGCGCTGTGCTGGAAGCTGACCTGCAGCTGTTCAGCTTTGCACTTGGACAAATATAAGACCTCTCCCTTGTGCTAGAGTCCTGTCACTTCTCTTTTCCTGTGATACATGGTCACCATCTGTTCTGGTGACAAGGAAGATACCGTCACCAGTATTTACTCAGTGGAGCAAGGATATGAAAGAGGAAATTTCCATTAGGTAAATAACTGTGAAAGAAGAACCTGGGAGAAGGGGAGAAGCTCCACTCAGCTCAGCTCAGCTCCTGTTACACTGGCCGAGTACCGTTGGCTTCCCGTGCTTGCTGAGTGGCATACAAGGGTCAGGAAGACGGACAGGACAGAGCAGAAGGACACAGTGTGAATTTTTTTTCCTTACACCATTCCAGCATCTACTTGGATTTGGGTTTTATAATATCAGCTGTTCAGAGCCCCAGCTAATTTGCAGCGCCTCTATTCGAATAGACCATGGGATTGTATTTGGAAGGCTGGGTGTTGACACACAGCGTTTTTGCTGTTCAGGAGAACTGGCATCTTCAAGTACTTCTGAGGTTTGCCGAAAATAGTGCCTTATAGAAATTAATGACTTGGGACTGTGGCCAAAGGGCAGCGAGTATTGAAGCTTCCTTCAGCAAAAGGGGGAAGTCATTGTCTTTGCAAGAGCAGCAGCAGGTTTTCTGAAGGACATTCTGTTCCTTGGAGCCTTTCATCTTAGCTAGGACAACATTCCTCCACAAAAGGATTTTGTGAACTTGAACTTGCTGCAAAATGCACTTGATTGACTTGACCCTCTACAAATGCCCTTCTGGTGTACAGGTACTGTGTACAGGTAGTAAGATGGCCAGCAGGTGACAGATTATCTACTCATTCCCTCCCAGCTGCCAGTCACTTTCCCATCCTGAGCAGAGCACGCACTCTGCTCTGGTGCCTTTAGACCCCTCTGCAGGCAGGCAGCTCCCCCCACCCCCACCAACCCCCAGGGGAGCCCCAGGCCAGACGCCATGCCAGCCCTGGGGAGTCCAGTTATTCCTGGTTTGCAGAGGTTCAGGCAGCATTTTATTGAATGTCTGTTCCGGATCCTCTGTGCTGAGCGCCTTTCACACATTATCCAGCTCGCAGCATCCTTGGAGGTAACATTTTGATCCCTGTTTTGAAGACAAGAATATGGAAGCAATTAAGTGTCACAGTCAGAATTCAAACTCAGGTGTGATTATCCTTCTGTGACACCACGTCCCTATCTCTGGGCTTAAAGGAGGGGGCAGAACCACTTCTGAAGTCTTGTTGCCAGTCTGTGGGCTGCATGCAGCGGGGGCTCTGCACCCTGCTGGATGACCCACAGGCTATACAGCTGGATCGTACCTGGGCACACCTTGATGGTTCAGCCTCTCCGCCAGGACCTCTGGGATTCATTTCTCCACTGTCTGAATAATCTGAATATCTGCTTCATTTGTCATAAGACAATTTGGGGGTGGGGTGAAGGATGTCCTGGATCGATCAGCTTCCCCCTGCATAGCCCCATAGTTCTCACAGGTCTCTACTCTTTTGATGATCATCTTCAAAGTTGATGACGTGGGCAGAATAATGCTTCCCAGCCTCAGCAAAGACCAAGGCCAGAGTGCACCCACGTGGTGCTGCTGGAATCCCCTCCTCTGCCTCCTGCACGTGCGTAGGCTGTGCGAGACACCAGGGAGGTGTGCTTAACTGCCCTCCGAAGTGGGGGATAAGACGGGGCATTAAGGAGAACCAGGTAAGCACCCCACAATAAAGGGAGGCCACTTCTCGTGGCGGCCTAGATCCAGTACTCAGAGTTCAGAGGACTGGATCAAGGCCCTGCTTTGGCCACTGCGCCTGTCATCCTCTGGCTTTGGTTTAGTTCCTGTAAAAGCCTCTCCTAGTAGGCCAGATTCACCTCCCATCAGTACAGCGTGGGTCGGATCACAGGTTCCAGTGTGCACTCACACTTGTAGTTCTCAAGGCTGCATTTCCAAGGGAGAAAACTTTTATTACGGTTGCCTGCTAATATCTCTGTATCCTTTACTTTTTACTCACAAGTAACAAAGGACAAGTCTAGTTGGCTTGACAAATAATGTTTTTATAGACAGAGGTGTGGGGACTCAGGCAGAAACAAGTCCTGTAGGAAGTCGGCTTGGGTGTAGGCACCTTTCCACAGCAAAGGCGATGCCTGTGGCCAGCCCCGGGGTGTGGCCCTCAACCCAGCTTTCTCAGGTGGCTGAGGCAGGGGGATCATGAGTTAGGTCCATCCTGGACAACTTAGTAAAACCCTGCCTCCAAAACACTAAAAAATAAAGTGAGGTACCCAAGGAGCAGGTGGAAGAATCCAGCCTGGGGAATCCATGGGTCTCTGACTGAAGCCCTGACTTAGCGATCCACAGTGCGGCCTCATAACGCCCCCTGGCACCTCTCACTGTCCTGAAGAAATTGTCAGATTGGTGTGCGTTAACTTTAGTTAGACAGAGAGTGCTGGAAAAGGTAAGGCAAAAAAGCAAACAAGTAACAAACGACAGGCTTGGATTTCCAGAGAGGGTAGTGATCACTGCCCTTGGCCGAATGGAAGGATTGGGTGTCCCCTGGCTTCCTGCAGGAGCCACTGCTCAGCCCAGCTTTCTGTCACTAATGTCAGGAAGCCTCAGGACTGACGGTTTCCAGGGCAGACAGATCTGAGTTAGGTGCCGCCCCTCCCCAGATCAGGACAGATGAGCCCACACGACCCCGGGTACCGGTCCCCAGGCAGGCCGCTTGCCCTGAGCCGTCCGTGAGCTGTATATCTAAGTAACATTCCTGTGAGTTTTCTGAAAGGTTAGTCCTGGGTCATTGGCACTTAAACCACTTGTTTTGGTAGATTCTTCCTGAGAAGGTTAATTATATATTTGATATCCTTCTCTTTTTATGCCTGAATGATGAGGATAAGTACCCTGTGGTTTATTAACTGTCACTTTAAACCTTTTCAAATTGCCTTGTGACAAAACAGAGTTTTATGTCCTTTTTATCCATTTTTGATGGATGAGACAGCGTCTCTGGTTGAAGCACGCCAGGGTAAATAGAATCCTCCGACTTGTGGGGAGGGTGGGTTTGCATTTGAGGCCGTGAGTTCAAGTCTGCTGCTCCTGTGAAAGGGGTCTTCACCTGTTCAATCTTTCCATCTACTTCCTTTTCACTCCTGACAGATGGGGGTTGGCACCTCACAGGAACCGGGGAGTTGTCAAATGAGTGAAAGAAGGCATTATTTAAGGAGGTTGATCTCTTCCATTTTAAAATTTTTATCTTATTTATTTTTGTGATGCTTGGGACTAAATCTAGAGCTTCACATATGCTAGGCAAGAACTCTACACTGAGCTGCATCCTTAGCCACCCGTCAGTACCAACCCTAAAGCGATAATCTGATGTATTTCCTGTTTTGAATCCAGTTGATTGTTAAAGCGAGGGGCCTGTATCCTCCCCTGGCAGAGTCTCAAATCTCACTCTCCTCCCCACAGTTCATTTTGTTATACCATCTTTTTTTTTCTCTCTCTCTTTCTCTCAGTAAATTTGTAATAGTACACATAGGATATCCCTTATCTGAATTGCTTGGGACCACAGGTCATTTGATTTGGGTTTTTTCCCAAATTTAGAACATTTGCATGTGAATAAGATCCTGGGGATAGGGCCTGAGTCTGACCATGGAATCCAGTATGTTCTGCATGCACCTCACTGCAAGGGAGCTTTGTAGGGTCTTTTTGGCACCTGTGTTCTGACTCCACCCCCAACATGAGGTCTGGTATGGAATTTCCCACATGTGCTGTCATTTCAGGGCTCCAGTTTCATGTTTTAGAACATTGTAGATTTCAGACGTTTGGATTAGAGATGCTCCATCTTTACTGTGGAAAGTAATGTCGTTAGGACTTCAGTGGCTTTGCAGGCCGGGGTTTCCCCTAGTGTCAGCCACCCCCAGCTTGTCTCTGTCCAGCGTTTGAGAGCTACTCTGCTGTGGGGCAGACAGTAATTCATAATTCAGCAATTAATCTCTCTCTGTAATTAGTGTTTACTGAATCCCAACTGGGAACAAGGGAAGGTATTTATTTAAAATAGCAAAAGTAGTGCGGAGACTTCAAAGCGCTTCTTGTTTCTGATCCATTCCAGTTCGCAGGGACGTTGTCAGATGGCCTGGGGAAGACCATGGACAACCGGCATCAGTCAGAGAGGGAGTACATCAGGTACCACGCCGCCACCAGTGGGGAGCACCTGGTGGCCGGTATCCACGGCCTGGCTCACGGTAAGTCACCTGCCCCTGCACTGAGGAAGAGTGGCTCTTCTCCCCGCCCCTCACAGGTGCCCTTGCACCCCTCCAAATGCAGAGAGAAAAGAAAGCCGGCGGTGGTAAGAACCCTGGCACTGCTGGCTTGGCGCCGCCTCGTGGTGGAGGTGTGGCAGCCTGGGGAAGTGCTACTCATCCCCAGAGCACCGCATAGTCTCCTGTTCCTCAGGGTCATCAGGTGTGACTGCCCACGCCCCTAGAATCCAGAATGCCCGGCAGCACTGCCTTCTGCTCAGTGAACTCCCTCCCAGAGACACTGAAATCTGAAGTTGACTGGCAGGTGTGGCCAGTACAGAAGCACGTTCATGGGATTAGATTCACTTGTGCAAGGATGTAGGTGACAGCATAGACATGTCCTCTCTGAATTTGATTTCCTGCTTTTTTTTTTTTTTTTTTTGGTACCAGGGATTGAACCCAGGGGCACTTAGCCACTAAGCCTCATCCCAGCCCTTTTTAAATTCCTTTATTTAGAGACAGGGTCTCACTGAGTTGCTTAGGGCCTTGCTAAGTTGCTGAGGTTGGCTTTGAACTTGGAATCCTCTTGCCTCAGCCTCCTGAGCCGCTGGGATTACAGGCATATGCCACCACACCCTGCTGAAGTCCAGCTCATCATTCTCTAATTCCGACTTGATTCCAACTCATTTGCCTTTTTTTTTTTTTTTTTTTTTTTTTGCGGTGCTGGGGATTGAACCCAGGGCCTTGTGCTTTGCAAGGCAGGCACTCTACCAACTGAGCTACATCCCCAGCCCCTCATTTGCCCTTTGTTGCATTTTTCTCAGCAACTTCTGTGTGTGGCATTCAAGGTCCTTGATATGTAGACCCAGCCAGTTCTTCCACTACTGTCCCCCAAACACAACAGCCAAGATGGCTCCCAAAATGTGCTCCAGGTCCATGCTCACTCAGTCCTTCTGCCCACCCTGCCTCTGCCGCACTTCCTTGCCTGTGAAAATCTTCCTCAGCCTGTGAGTTCAATTCAGGTGACATTCCCAGCTCCCCTCACCAGTGAGAGCTGTGAGGTTGGCCATTGGCAGTGTAGGCCGGCTGTGTGTGTGGTGCACTCTGATGGCCATGAGCACCTGGGAGCTGAGCCTCATGCCTCATGCCTGCATGCCTCACCTACCCTGCATGCAGCTCCTGCTCAGTAGTGGTGGTGATTGAACTGTGCACACAGATCCTTAGGAATCGCTTCAAACAATCAAAACTCGATCAGTCATGCCTATCTGCATTTGGAGGAAGAAGAGGGATATAGATAATAGCAGTCATGTCTGTTTATGTTTAGGACACCATGTTTATTGCAGCTTATTCATCAGCTTTCCCAGTGGCAAGCTTTGGGTCAAGATGCCTTCGCTCTTCCTGAGATTGTTTGGCTGTAAAGAGAGCAACTCCTAGGGAGGCTTGAGGACAGAATTACAATTTGGCTGAAATTGATCTATTTATAGACTAAAGTTGACTTTTGAGTAACTTTAAGATTAAAGATTTAGTCACGCTTTATTAACTGTAACATCAGCACAGTGACGACTGAGGGCTATTTTAAAGAATGTAAACTTTACTGTGTCTGATTGCCATTCTCTCTCCAGCATCCTTGCTGGGTAGTGAGGATATGTCTGCCCTCACTTCTTAGATGAATACATTTGTGTGCTGAGAAGATGAGTGATCTGCTCAAGGACACAAAATCACCTCCAGCCAGGATGGTACAGATGATGTCCACAGCCTCCAGAAGCCAGTTAGGGCCTGGAAACCTCTGCCAAGGGACCCTTTGAGCTCTGGGTTATGTGAAAATAGCAGCCTTCAGTGAGATTCTTCTTTAGGAAGAAAAGAGTTTTCAAAGATAACAAGAAGCAGTGCCACCCAGCCTCCTCCATGTGAAACTGGGAGGTGTGCCTGCCCAGGTTCCTTGGTGTTCGTCTCTGGACCTGGTCTGAGCTCCTGCTTTGTCCGTGTTCTGCCAAAGACTTTGCTTGACGGGGATCTCGCCTCACTGCAGCCCATGGACCCAAATCCAGAAGAAAGGCTGGGAGTTGCTAGTGCCTTCTCACCCAAGGTTTCCTTTACCAATCTGTCTCTCTCAAGCTGAAGAGTCCAGAGAGCACCCTCACACCCCAGCTGTCACAGGGTAAACATCCTGTGAGTGTCCCTGGCGTAAGTCCTAGAAACGCTCCCCAGACACCGCCTGCCTCCCCGGCAGCTCCTGTGACCTCTGCAGCCTTGGCCAATTTCTGGTCTCTTCTGAGGCTGTTTCGGTCATTGCTGTCCACTTTCAAACCATTTGGAATGCCTTTTTGACCTAGGTTGGTCTTTTGACGTGCCCATTGAGAGAGTTCTAGCTATGTTTGGCGACTTTTGGGGGTGCCCCTCATGAAGGCTTCATTGTTCACTACAATTGCTTATATCTCATCTCAGCAAAGTGTTGAGTGGCTTTTACCCCATTGCAAACAGTTGATGGGATTTGCCTGTCACAGTATTCTTGAACATTGTCCTTTGCTATCCCTGTGTCTTACATTTCATGGGATCCCAACTTCTTCAGCCTTTCCCCAAGGACACAATTTCTAGTCTCCCATGGATTTAATCCTACTCTGCATCTTCTCAGAATTGCCTCTCCAAGCTCTGGAATTGAAAAATGGCACTTCCAGCTTTTTCTTTGAATTTTCAAACTGAAGCCCACTTCACTTCTGACCAGCATGTAATGTGTGTTCTCTCTAATGCTGGACCTAAGGGACAAATCCATTGGGCTCCCTATCTCTTGCCTGTCTGACACAGAGATGAATAAAATGCCCTTGAAGTGTCATTCCCAGTGCAAGGAACTGAGGAGTTTGGCTTTAAATGCTATTGCTGTTGTCCTTGGCCAGGTGACAATAGCCCTTGTCTCTTTTGCTAGGTATCATTGGAGGCCTGACCAGTGTCATAACCTCCACAGTGGAAGGTGTGAAAACAGAAGGGGGCGTCAGCGGTTTCATATCTGGCCTCGGGAAAGGGCTTGTTGGCACTGTGACCAAGCCAGTGGCAGGCGCCCTGGATTTTGCATCTGAAACAGCCCAGGCGGTGAGAGACACAGCCACACTCAGTGGCCCCAGGTCAGTGGTCATGGGGGAGTGGATTGCGATTTCCAGCCTGGGTCTGCTGCTTCTACTGATCCACACGAGTGTGTGATCACAATGTCTGCCTTTGTTGTGCGGTTTTATTTTGAATACTTGTAACTACAATTTCTGATCTGCCTAATACAAATACATGGAAAGAAGCCCAAAAATGTGGCATGGATTTTTTTCCAGAGACAGGTAGGTAGGTATTATACTGGGTTGGGTTCTTCATTAGAGAATTAGAAATACGATTATATCATTATAAATTTCCCCAGTCACCAAGCTAAATGGTCCCACATGTGCCCATGAAGAAAACCCTGAGCTGGGATCCTTGCTCTTATGCCCCTGGCCTGGTTCCAGAATCCATGCCGTTGCCGCTTACCACACGGGTTGTTCTTCTTAGTTTTCCTTCTACTTGAAAGTGCCAGCCAGTCTCCCAAACTCCTTAAAAAAAAAAAGGGGGGGGGGGGCTGATCCCAGCCAGCTTTCCACGCCCCCAGCAAGTTGGTGGATCCGCTGTGGGATGCCGTCTTGTCATAATGCCAGCCAAGACTGGACATCAGAGGTGGCCTGTGTGGCTCCACACCTCAGAGAACCCAGTCACTTAACTTCACTCTGCTTTTCAGTGGCCTGTTTTAGTTTGCCTTGCCAGAGTGACTAATTGGGAATTCTTATCAACAGAGGGTATAATGAGAGTCATCGTTCCCAGCCAAGCTGGACTCAGCTTAAGCCCAGGAGAATTTTGTTGCTCCCTGGATAATGGAAGTTCCCTGAGCGAGTTAGTGTGCTCTCAGAATGCTCGGGGCCTGGGCCATGTCCACACCCTGTCTCTCCCTTAAATAGGATTTGAGGTGAAATCCTCCCCAATTACAATGAATTCATTTGTCTGTGACAGGAGCCCTCACCAGTGACACATTGCTGCAGTAGGGGAATTGTTTAGCCCTGCAGTCAGGGTCTTGCCACAGTGTCTTCCGTCTGGAAGCAACTGCCTTTTAAAAAGGGGTCTGTAGAGTTTGCTTTAGTTACGTTTATGTTACATTCTATTCTCAGATACAAAGCTAAAACAGCCCTTGAGAATTTTGAGGCATTTACGTAGTTGTGGAAGGCTCAGGCAGTGTGGAGGCGTCAACATTATCTTCAGTTAGTTTTTTGTTTCTTCTCAAAGCCCAAGAAGTCCACCTCCAAAACTTTGTTAAGACAACAAGACCTACGGAAGTATAAAGCAAATCCAAGACCCCTAAAGAATTCCCAGGGAGTCATCCTGGTTCTTAAAATCCCCAGCAGTCAAGGGATTGACTTATTTGTTCAGAAAAGATCTGGAGTACAGATTTGTGTTAAAATATTAACGGATTCTCTCATCCTGTAAATGTCTAGTGACGTTGACGGGCGTGACCTCTCAGCTTAGACTTTGTACGTTGGTCATCTGGCTGTCTTGATGAGCTGTTGTGCTCTTTTTAGGATCACAAGTAGTGTAGCCTGGCAACGGCAGAAATAAAGGTGTTCTTGTCACTTGTACCAGTTGTCCAGCATTGCCACAGAAGGTTTGACTTAGTGCCAGCCAGTACGTATCTGTCATTTGTCATTTCCATGAAAATTTCTCATGAACGCTGGACTGGGAATGCAGCAGGAGCAAGGCTATCCGCAGCCTCAGAGAGCTTACGATCCCTCAGAGCAGCCACATAAATAATTATTTGCCAAAGTTGTGATAAATGACAGGTGATTAGTGGGGAGAGATGTCTGATAGAGAAGGTGAAAGGGAGGAGGAGGGTGGCTGCCGCAAGCAGGGGAGCCAAGATAGGCCTTCCTGGGGAAGTGATCTGCAGGGGGCTGGCCAGGTAAGGGAGGGAACCATGTGGGCACCAAACCAAGGGAACTTCTCACTGACTGCGTGCCGGTCCTTCCATGGTACAGTCTTGTGCAGTCCTTGTACTTCAGTTATAAATGAGGACAAGACATGCCGGGGGACCGTGGCTGGAGGTGCCCACCTCCTGAAGCAAGCCCAACCGCCCCACCCAGGCCTGGCTGCCCCCCATGGATTTGGCTCGTGGGTATCAAGGCATAGAAGGCTTCGCAGCCCCCTGCCAACCAGAGACCGCCTTCTTCCGTTCTCGGTGTGTGATCATGCTGAGCCTGCCGTGGCTTAGCCAGCACCACATCTTCCTCTCCCTGGTCCCCCAGCCTGCCACCTCAGCATTATCAGGTTCTTGGCAGCAGAGACCATGTCCCTCTTTAAAGATGCTTTCCTTGGAGCCACGCCTCATGAAGGCACCGAGAGCCACTCAGTGCTGGCCATTCTTCCACAGCCCACTGAAGGTGTGGGTTTCCACGTAGATGCGCTGAGAGACCCCGAGAGCGGTGCAGCTTGCCGCTGGACGAGCGGTAGGACAGGCTGGCTGAAGGCGAACTGAGGTTTCCTGGATCTGCTGCCCGCGTGGCCATCGACTCCTCTAGAAACCAAAGCTGTGGTGCTTGGTGCTGAGCATATGGGCCTGTAGACCTGGAAGCTCAGAGGAGGGGGAATTAAGTGCCACCTGTCTCTCACTTCCTGGAGGTGCCAGGGAGGGGAAGAGACATGGTGACATTTCCAGATGGGGTGGGGCAGATGCCATCCATGCTAATGGGGGCCTAGGTGGCTCACAGTGTCCTTTATTGCCCTGAAAAAGCATTCCAGATTCTTCTAAAGGCTTAAGCCACAGCCCTTTCACCAGGTTCTTCAGTCCATTCACCAGGTCCAGGTTATTAATGAGGAGCCATGTGTTAGAGAGAAAGAGCCCTTGACCCGGAAAGCAGTGGGTCAGAGTCCCAACCCCCTTGCTTATTAGCTCTGGGCCTCTGGTCACATCTCTTGGCCTCACTGTGCCTCAGTTTTTTCATGTATAAATCAGAGATAAATATACTTGTCTGTCTACTGTACCTCTCAGGAGTTTGAAGCCCAACCAGAATTATTTTAACATAGAAGCCGTGAAGAACTGTCAACTACAGGGTGATATTCTTTTCAGATTGTATTGAAGGAGCCAGAGCTCCCTGCAGGTGGAGAGTGTTCCCAGCCTCCAGGGCTTGCATTGCTGTCCTCTCCGAGGGACACACTGGTTCTCCCCATGGGAGCTTTTTCAGGCTTCCTGGAAGTGAGGTATAATCCTCTCCAGCCATCCTGGCCGATTGAACAGGCTCCAGGGGTGTTACTCAGGGTTTTTCCCCACTGTTTAGACAACAGGGACTAACAAATGATTTGAGGGGATTAGAAGTGAGATTCTGACCGAGGGCTGACCTGAGCCCAGGGACCACGCCAGGAACGGAACCTGAGAGTCCAAGAGCTCTGCCTCTGCGTCTCCGAGGGGAGAGACTCTGCTTCCTTTGTGCAGCGCATCCAAGGAAGGCTCAGATCTTCGCATGTGTGCTTTAAGTGGCCCAGATCTTCAGCCGATGATGGCAAAGCAAGCTGTGATGCTGAGGGGCACTCCTCCCACCGACCCATCCAAGTGGTGGCAGCACTGGCTCCTTTTTGTGTTTATTTGAACCTGATTTCCTTCACAAGGAACTCCCTCCTATGGGCTTTCACATTAAAGTACTTCCCCGTTCTTCTCCATGTCAGAGCATGTGGGCATTCCAAGGGACACCACCCAGCCTTCTCCCGAGGTTTCCTCACGGTTCTTGGGAGAGCAGGTGGGGTGGAGGGGAGGGGAGGGTGGAGGATGGTGGGGCCTTTGGCCTCACATGGGTGTCGTGGGCCAGTATCCCCCACTGCGTGTGTTAACTGCACAAGTATGTGTGGCTTGGAGCTGAGACAGGAAGCCCTTTCCAAGGCAGCACTCTGCCGGCTCGGGTTGCGTCCTTTGGTCCACGTGTATCGGAATACATTTGTCTGTTCCAAGCAAAGCTTGGAATGGCACAGAGGCAGCCACCCTGTGGTGTCCTTGACACCAGGTGAAGAGGCCTGCTGTTAGGCCAGGCTCAGCAGGGCACCCAGCTGCACAAGTGCCCAGATCTTTGTGTGACTGTGGTGGCACCTGATGGTGGCGTTGGAGAGGAACTTGGTAGGATGCTGCAGCGGCCCTGGGAGCAGCCACTCCACCCCAGGAAGCAGCACTGCCCAGGAGGAGGCAGTCTGCTGCATGTTCACCCCCAGGGTTGCAGACTTTGGGGCGCATGGCATGTTAGGAAAGCGGTGGGCAGAGATTTATGGAGCTGGCCCTGAGGTTTCCTCCATAACATTTCTTCACCTTCTTAGTCAAGATTCACAAAGGCAGAGAGAAATGGGAGTTGGCAGAACGTGAAATATTTAAACTAATTTAGCAAAGCCCAGGAGTGTTGAGCTTATCTCCTATTTAAGTTAGATAAGGAGGAAGGGGGAATTTGAAGGATAATGATAGATCAGTGTTTAAGAATATAGCCATCAGCACTGATAGTGTTCTGGAATCCCAGGACCCTTGTACTGTGCATGCAGATGTAAATTCCAGTTGCTTAAGAGCTTTTGAGTAACCTCTGGTTGATTTCACAGAAAAGATTTATGGTGGGCATATTGTAAAAACACTCCCAAGACACCACCCCAAATTTGTTAATGACGCTTTCCATTAATGGCCTCTTGGATGTGAAATTGGCATGGATTTTCTTAGGGAAAAGCCCTTTTGTTAGTGTCTGCACCTTTCAAGTGACTCTCAGGACACAGAGGCTGAGACCTTCTCATGGTCACTAGCACCTGAAAGAGGTCAGTTTGGACAGGTTGGAAAGAAGTCAGCAGAGAGAACTTGGGACTTGCTCCCACTGGCTCTCCAGGTTGGTTGGGCAGTTCTGCTTCTGACTCTGCTCCCCTGAAGCAACTGTGTTCTTGATATTACGCAGAGCACATGGAGCAGGGCGGGCTGCATTGGGCCGCTAGGGAGCTCCTCGTCAATACGTGATGCAGGTCACATGTGTGTGAGGATTCACCAGTGTCTCAGCTTTCCCACCAGTGTTCCTGTGCGGCAGAGGAGCATAGACCATATCCATGTTCCTGGGCACCAAGCAAGTCCAGCATTTCTTTGGGAGTTCCTATTATCTTAAAACTATGAATGAATTTTATATTTTATTCCATGTTTATTTTAATAAGAAAATATTTTTAATTGCTACTCAGTAAAATTACCCTACCAGGAATATGCACTGTGTCATCCTGTGGCTACTGCCTCACACTCATTTATGAAGTCAAAGCAC
>JAJEJO010005142.1:113227-156255 GCA_020662805.1 Glaucomys volans | reverse complement strand
CCAAAAAAAAAAAAAGAACAACCCCAGGGAGGAGAAGTTTGTTTCGGGCTCATGGTTTCAAAGGTTCAGTCCACAGTCGGCCAACGCCATGCTTCGTGCCTGAGATGAGGCAGATCATCATGGTGAAAGGGAGAAAGCAGCTCAGCTCATGGTAGCTTGGAAGCAAAGAGAGAGCAAGGAGCCAGGGACAAGGTATCATCCCCAAGGGGACACCCTCAGTGACCGGCTTCCTCCAGCCACGCCCCACCTGCCCACAGCTGCAGTTACTGCTCATCATGTGGATTAGTCCGCTGATGAGGTAGCAGCTCTCGTAGTCTGATGTTTTCACCTCTGACACTCTGCAGTCTAACACACAAGCTTTGCAGAGGACATGGACCATCCAAACCATAACCAACTTCCAGATGAGTCCTGCAGATTGTGGAAGCATCGTTATAGATATGCATATTGATGAGGGCAAAAAGCTGAGGGCTGCTTCTGTGTGACCTTGAGACTCTGCCTGTCATCTCGGGCATATCACCGTCTGTGCTGCGGTAACATGTCCATTTCCCTGGAATGTCATGTCCCTGAAATGAAACCACGATCGCTTCACACCCTTGAAGGGAAGGACTGTCATAGCTCGCCTCTGCTGCCCACTGGGGTGGGGCACGGAGGGTCTAGTGGCTGTGGCTGCCACGTCACCTGCCTTCTGCTCTGAGCCACGCCTCCTCACCTCCGCCCCAGACCAGGTCTTTCCAGAGACTGTGGCGGGTGGGTCGTTTCCCCTCCTCAGTGCCCCTGAGCAGCCCCCAGAAGAAGAAATAACATCAGGAGCTGTGTTCGTGGCAGTGTGTCTCGCTGGGGTCGGTAATCATGCTAATGAAATTGCAGGGTAAGATATTTTTAAGAAACAGCCTTCATGCCTTATAAGTTAAAACTCTTTTCACAGGAACACAAGCAGAAGAATCCTATTTTCTGAGACAGACTCCTTCCCTCGTGCTGAACTCTAAATACTGCACCCCCTTTCACTCAGAGGCCCCAGACAATGCCATCCTCATTAGAGCAGAACTACGGCAAGTTCAGATCTGCTGCCGGAAAAAAAAGCCAAGCGTGTGTGTTCGTGCTCACACTTATGTGAGAAAAGCCTTTCCATTTCTGAAATCCCATGACTCATTTTTATGCAAAATTATCTGTTAGGGGAAAAAAACACTTTTTTGGTCATGGTACATTATAATCGTTTCTAGAAAGGAGAGTGTCTAATTTTTGCCATTTTTGGCATGCAGAGATGACTGACTTCATGGAAACAACATAATCCTGCTCCTGAAAGTAAAACTCACCTCAGCTGAAGCAGGTGCATCTCTGAAGTCACCTCAGCTGAAGCAGGTGCATCTCTAAAGTTCAGTCCCTGTATCCCAGTCAGCAGGGCCATGCACAAAGAAAGGAGACTGGAAAGTGTGGCAGCCCTGATTTGGCTTCTGTCATTTGAAAATTAAACCCCTGAGCCACTCTAGATATGTAGACCCTTCTGTGTTCAGTGAATTCATTTTTTTAAAACTCCAGGGTGATATCTAGTCCTCAGTACACATAAAATACACATTGGAGACTTTGGTCAGAACTTCCAATAGAACAGGGCCCGCAGTTCTTCCTGAGGAAAATATGTGTTTTGTGCGTTAGAGAAGGATGAAGGCCATTACTGTGTGTGGAATTCCTCAGCAGAGGCTCTGGATTTAATCGCTTTTAGGTTTGGGTGACTGCTGCTTGTCTTCATGGTTCCCCTTACGGCATTGTCTATCTTGCCCAGGATGGAACTGGAGTCTTTCTGAAGGAGACAATCCAGGTTTGAGTTGGAATGCCCTGCTCTTGAGAGCTTTAGACTGTAAGATGATTCCATGCTTCGGACTAGCCGAGAATTAAAGACTTAGTTGTGTATTACAAGCTTTGGGAGAAGGAAAGGTGGACTTGGTTGTTATAATTCACCTTTATCGAGGATCCTCTAAGACGGATTCTTGCTCAAACTCTTGCAATTTCAACTGGAGAAAAATAAGATTGAATTAGTAAAACATTTTTGTCACCATATACTTTAAAAGAAATAGTGTTTTATTACATTGAGTTTACGTCATTCAGTCAGGTTGGTAGTGTTACTAATCCATGTCCTTAGTGGATTTACACTAATCATAGTGATTTCTAATTAGCACAGAATTTGTACATATGGAGCCTGTTAGAACAGAGGGTCTCAAAATTTGGTCTAGGGATCTCTGTGGAAGCCCAGATCTATAACATTAAACCTATTTTTTTATGTTCATATGTTTATATATGAATTCATACATACACTGCAGTTTTTATAATATTCTCTGATGAGTATACAGTGGAATTTTCCAGAACCTGCACAGTGTGTGATACTGCAAGACTGAATGGAGAAGCGGATGAGAGAATGCAGCTGTTCTC
The DNA here is from genome assembly GCA_020662805.1 of Glaucomys volans. Taxonomy (NCBI): domain Eukaryota; kingdom Metazoa; phylum Chordata; class Mammalia; order Rodentia; family Sciuridae; genus Glaucomys; species Glaucomys volans. Next base: position 153,834 of record JAJEJO010005142.1, on the reverse strand, counting down.
TAGGCAAGAGGCAGAGATTTGCAAAAACGTAAGACTGGCTGCCTGCCCCTCACCTTCAGTGACTTCGAGTGTGCCCCTAGCCAACACAGGCACCCGTACCTGGTCGGTTCCCTTGACACGCTGTTCTGTTTGAAAATACAGTGCCGATCCACCAGGATGCTGGTAAATAGCACGTCTCGGTGATGGTGGAGTAATTTGGATTAAGCTGACGGAGCCACCGTAATGTGATACCCATTGGGCTTTCTGCTGGCAGTTGTCAGCCCCCCCGCCCCATTGCTCCTGACTTTTACTGGGTTCCTTAGAGTAACAATGGGAAAGATTTTATCACACATCAGAAAGACGTCTTAGGATAATTCACCTAATTTAGTCCTTCACCTTAACCTACCATCCCAGTGAATTCCACCTCAGCAGCTTGGTAAGCACTGAGGAGAGTGCTTCAAGGGCAAGGCCTCTCCTGTCAGAAGGCCGCTTGGTCGTTAGCCCAGGCCCGCTCTGTCAGGTCATTCTGAGGGTGTGTCTGTTTCAAAGTTTACTTCCCCAAACCTGCTAGGGCTCTACCCTAGCAAGGTTGGTGGGGAGGACAGGCCCAGGATATTTGGATAAGCTCCTTTGAACCCCTTGAGAAAAGCAGCTTTTATGAGGCTCTTGTTCTGTGTTGACACCAGACCCGCTCCCAGTGCACTTCCCAAACATACTTCAAACATCCATAATGGCAGGGGAGACCCAAGCGGCATCGTAAAACCCCAGGGACTGCAGAAGACTTCAAAGCGGAGTCAGAGCAGAACCTCATCTCTCCTTATGAGGAGGATGGGTCCCAGGAGTCTGGCTGGAGTCCACCGTGGCCTCATCGAGTCATGCAGGGTGGACGGGGCAGGGCTCATCCGTTCCGCAGACTTCGCCCATTGACCCCAGCAGCACAATTAAGGGTAGTTCAGCTGGCACCTGCCCACCGTCCAGGGTGGAGCAGGCCAGATTGCCACATGCAGTGCTTTACATCCTTGGTAGAAAGACACCTCAAAGAGCATTTATGTTTTCGTTGGAGCTGTTTGGGGGTCTCATTGATGTAGGTTAACCAATTCTGAACTTGTGACTTTTTGGGTACAGTTGTTTAGTAAATATAAACAAATTGACAATAGAAATGTATCGATTAATTAAATATTGAACCCCTGCTACATTCCACGTATACAAGAAGTGTTACGTCCTCGAGAGTGTTTAATCGAAGACAGGTGCTTTGAAGAATCTTATAGGTTCTCCCTGGGTTCAATCCCCAGCACTGCAAAAAAAAAAAAAAACAAAAAAACTTCTAGGTTCTGAGAATCCCAAACTCTTTGGTTTGTATATTAATACTCTTAAATCAGTTTTGTGTATTCATTAAAGCAAGTTTCCTGTAACTTTCTTGAAGTACCCTTTATTAGCGATTTGGCTATTTGTTCTTAAAAACAACAAGACTGCTTTTGTGTGTTGTGAGGGTGTGTGTTCCGGGGTAGGGGACTGGCAGACTTTTCTTTACTTTCCTACTTTATTTCAGGCCATCACATTTCTTTTGAAATCATCAATTTTACTAATTGTTTATTAGTTAATGATCCTTTGCTTTTCTTCAATTATTCTTTATGCCTTATATATATTTAATAAACATTATGTCCTCCATAATTAAGAACGGTATTTTAAAACCTATGATTTTTGACCTGAGTTATCTTCCTATAACAAAATTTTTTTTTATTTTTTCAAATTATGTTCTATTCTATCAAAGTAAATACATGTTGACGCTTTTGAAAGTCAGAGACTTGCTGAATGTGTGGACACTAGGCCTGCAGCCTGCTGCTGCCCAGGGTCCCCGCCCGGATGCCTGCCCTGGCAGCTGCTCCCTGACTTTGGAGGTGTTTGCTCCCGGTTCTAGAACCAGCAGCTGGGCCAGGCTCCCTTTCCCACCTTGCGGTGCAGCCGAGTCGCCCCCTGGGATCCGTCAGTCCAGCTCCCACGTCATCATGACGGCGTGGGTAGCGTTCCCAGTGCAGCCTCGCAGGTGACTCTGCCAGCCTTTTGGCTTGTCCCGCCCCCGGCGTTGTCACTGCCTCCAGTGTTGCCGGCTTAGTTTTCTCTGTGTGTATTCCTAATTGATCCTCAAATGTTTACGACTCTTAACTTTGTACCTGGAGTTAGTAACTCCTTTTTCTTTCTTTCCTCTTCTTTCCATCTGCCTGTTGCTAAGAACCCACCAGCTCCTCTGTGAGTCTGGATCCCTGGATCACTGTCCTGGAACTGCTCCCTCCGAGCCCTGCTCGTGTGGGCGGGCTGCTCTCTGGCTCAGCACAGAGCCGTGTGCGAGTGCTCGTCTCAGCTTCTTTCTGACCTTGGTTTGGGTCTTTTTCTTCTCTGAATAGAGAGTTTTCAGGTGCTTGGTGATTCCTGACCATCTCAGACACTAAAAGGCCACCTGGGAGCTCTCTGAGGGGCTCAGGGCCCTCAGGTGGCTTCAGGTGGGACTTGGCCCCAGCCTTCTGCTGAGGAGGAGCAGGCCGAGTGGGGTGTGAGAGGAGACTGCTCCCTAACTACTTCTTATACATGTTTACTGGTCTTCCTGCTTTTGCCACTTCCCACACGGTGCCTGCCTGTTCTGCCTCGCACTCGGGCCTTCAGAGCTCCGTGGTGCCTCTGTCTTTCTGGAACATTCTGCTCGGTCCTCCGCTCCTTCAGGCCAACAGTTCAGCACCAGGTGTCCATCTGTATTTCAGCTTCTAAAACATCATTGATACCTTCTCTTTGTTCTTTTGGATTCCTGCCATTTGAATCCTTCTGCTCTCACTTAGGAGGGGATTCTGGACTAGATCTATCAGATTTAATCAGAAGTCCTGTAACTTAGACTTGTCACTAATTCACCTTCCCCTTGACGTCCTTTTCCGTCCACCTCCAGCTAGTAGCTCTGACTTAGGGTGTTTTCTTTGAATTCCGCAGCCATTATTTCTGCACAAACAGCTCTTGTAAGTCTGGTGGCATTAATAAATAAGAAGGACATGCTAACATTTTAAGCTTTTACTGTGACCCCACATGGGTTTATGTTGTTTACATGTAGCATCTAATTTAACCATCACAGCAGCTTTCAGACCCCATCTGCACAGGCAGGCTGTGGCTCTCCTTCCAGGAAGATGTAGGAAGCATCTGGTGAGGAGCCATTGCCAATCCCAACCCCATTTTGAGTCTGGTATTGGTCTTTAATCTCTCTTTCTGTGTGTTGTAAAGAAACAGGTTGTAGAAGGTTCTTGTCAGATCCCTGGGACATGAAAGAAATTGCACACCCAATAGTAGTGACATGGCCCTGTCACCACCCTCCCTGAACCATGAAAGCCATTCAGAGGGGCCGGCAGCTGGTGAGCGACTGTGCTTAGATCCTGGGTGCTGATGGGTGTTTTGTAGTTTCCAAGGGAAGTTGCTGAAAGTTTTCTTATCTTGACACTCCAAGGGCAAGAGGTCTTTCTTCAAAGAGAAGCGCTTGTTTCAGAAAGAGATGTGGAAAGGACATAAAATCACAGGTTCTCCCCAGTGCTGAAGGAGGAATGTGGCAGCCAGTGGAAGGAGCCAGGTGCTCACAAGACTGGAAAGGGCTCCCGGCCCTGCGTGGCTCCCCAGTCTGCAGTGCAAGGTTGGGGGGCTGCTGAGGGACCTGACAACCCCGGATTTGAGTCACTGTGCAGTGGCCTGGGTTAGCCTGCATGCAGGGCTCGGGACAGGGTGTTTGTGTTGACATTCTTTCCTGAATGCAGAATGAGCAGAGTGAAGCGAGAACTGGCTGAGGCTCCTTTCCATACCCTCTGCTGAACACTTCTGTAGTGTGAACCCTGGGTCACTGCTTCACTGGGCTTGTGTCCTCCCCATTCTTTCTTCAGCACGATAGCCAGCTGACCCAGGTCTCTGAACCTGGTCAGCGTTGCTGGCTGGAGGCTCACCTGGGCTCTCGGCCCGTGTGTGAGAACCTGCCTGAGAAGGTGTGTGGAGGCCACAAACTTGCTCTGAACCTACTTGCAAGGAGCAGGTGATCCCAAGCCATTGCTAGTGTCTGCTGTGAATGCGATGCCTCTGAGCTGGAGCAGAGTTCAGCCACAAGCCCCACAGGACATGGAAATCTGTCCTGGAGCCAGGCTTGTCGGATGAAAGTTACCTAGAGAACGTCTCCAAGTGTTGGCCTCTGCCGTGTGCCGTGGGCAGGACAATCAAGAATGATGGAGAGCTTACAGACGTCAGGACGGGGCCTGCGACCTGCAGCAGCTGGCAGCTAGTCCAGGCCACTGCTGCTCCCCGCTCTCTTGGTGAACAGCTTTGAGGCATTACGTGGTTTTTCAAAAATGGTTATATTTTCCAGACGCAGGACAGTCCAGGGCTCAGTATTGGTTACGGTTTTGAACTGTACCTCTGATTCCTCTTCACTGGGCTGAGGGCTCCTCTGTCTGACTCATGCCAGAACAGTCTCACAACAGCACCTCCATGTAGCCTGGGGTCCCCTGCATCTACTTTTCAGATACTCCTGAGTTCAGGGCTAAGAGTTTAAGAGGAAGAACTGTCTCTTTCATTTCCAGCTCAGCAGGATGGGCTCTTTAGAATATCCCTCTCCAACTCTTCATTTTGTGATTTCTGCATAATGCAGGTAGACACAATTTTGGATTATTGTAATACTTTTGAGCCTTTGAAAATGAACTTTACCCAGACTATAAATGGTTATTTCTTAATTCATGTCCAACCTCATCCTCCCAACTTCTCCTTTGGGCCACCTTTGGGCCTCCTGGTTAATTTTGCATGTCTCTGGGCAAGGAAAGTCATTTGGATTTGACTCAGGCCAGGCAGTTCTTCGGGGACTCGGGCTCACACATAGTGCTTGAATGACGGACTTTATAAAGCTCTACCAAAGCCTAATATACCACAGATTTTTGTTTCATCTTAAGTTCTGGGTTAGGATTCCTGGGATTTTTATTCTTATTCCCAGAATGCACTGGTGGAGCTGACAGAGGAGCCGGGGGTCTGCAGGGGCGTCCCTCTGATGAACTGTGTTGAAATGGCAGCAGTTCACATTCTGTTGATCTGTCATTGTAGGATCAGCTCCTCCTCGACTCAGATCTCTGTGATCAAAATGACCTCTCTGGGTGTTCCCTTTGGGCATTGGCAGCGGCCTGGCCCTTTGGCAAGATGAAAGGATTGCCAATGGCAAGACCAGACCCTGATTCCAGCCCTGACACGACTCTGCTCTGTGGGCTTTTACACGTGGCTTTTTATCCGCTGGTGAAGAGGGAGAGGGTGGCCCTTGTGCTGAGTCGTGTGGTGAATGTTTGTGTGACTCCCTGGAGGGGTGTCACAGGGGCTGCCTCCTGGGGCTGGGCCTGCCATCAGGGGTGAAGTTGATTTAAGGATGAAGAAAGCCCATGTAGGACATAATAAAAACTTGAAAATGTGTCCTAAAAATAAAAAGACACTGGGTTAATCTGAGGCTGCATTGTACTTAAAATACTCCTTAGAAGTGTGTGGCTCTCGCCCTGTCCCCTGCGGGTCTACGGCATCAAGCGGGTCACATCTAATCCCAAAAGGCTTGAGTCAGCAGCCGAATCGCACTGTCACTGCTTCAGCCCTCCCTCTGATTTTGCCTCTGGGGAAACTGCAGAGTGGCCCTGACGTAGCTGGCCAGCTCACCAGGGCCGAGCACGTCACAGGAGCCTACATGAGACATGACGTCCAGAGCCTGCCGTCAGCAGACCTCTTCCCACGGCTCGCCTTCATAGAGGTGCATGCGTACTCACAGCTTCTCTCAAAGTTAAGGTGAAAGCAAAACCAAAAACCTTTGAGAGGCATATTGAATAAGGATGGATGTGTGTGCTATTTAAAAAACAAATTCCAAAACATATTCCCTTTGAGTTCATTGTCCCGTATCAGATGAGTGCTTCTGATATGTCACCCTGTCCGCGATGCTGGAGTGGACACCAGAGTGGGGCGGCCACGGAGAGGGCCCACCAAGCATACAGGGAGAGCTTTTGTCACGGGTCTGCTACTGAATCCTGTTTGTAAGCAACTTACATTCCTGCGTTTGGGGAGTCAGGCCTCCTTGTTTACTTATGATTGCATGTTCCTGGAATATTGTCATAAAAGTGACCTTGAGAGAAAAAGTCCAGCAGGAAGTGGGGGCGTTGAGGTCTCTGTGTTTAAGTTCTTGAAGTCATGTTGGCCCACAGTAGAGGAAGAGGTAGGTCCAGTTGTCCAAATTTTAATACATCAGAGGCGTCAGGGCTCCTGATGGACATCTCAGGGAGCCCAGGCTCACTAGTGTGTGTGACCACAGCCAGTGTGCGGATGTGAGACGAGAGCCTCGCTCCTTGGAGGGGCCAACTTTGGGACCAGGGACAGCTGAACTCTGTGCATGTACATGAATAACCAGAGACAGATTGAATGGATTGCATGTTTTTCTTGAGAATTTCCTAAATGAGCCAAACTTTTTCTTGTTTCCTAGCGTAGGTTGTTCTCTATAACTCTGTTGTTTTTTTGTTTTGTTTTGTTTTGTTTTGTTCTGTTTTTGGTACTGGGGATTGAACTCAGGGGCACTCCACCACTGAGCCACATCCCCAGCCCTGTTTTGTATTTTATTTAGAGACAGGGTCTCACTGAGTTGCTTAGGGCCTCGCTAAGTTGCTGAGGATGGCATTGAACTCGTGATCCTCCTGCCTCAGCCTCCCAAGCCACTGGGATTAGCAGGCATGCGCCATTGCACCCGGCTATAACTTATTATTATGACTTATTTTTTTTAATAAATCAAAAGAAAAATAATATAGAGAAGTACCGTAGACAAGAGGGATTCTAAATAGCAAGAGAGTTTTCCATGATCCATTGATTCCAGGGAAACTCCATTTACCTCCACCCTCCTAAGAAAGGTCCTTCACCTTCCGAATGACAAATGAGCTAACTCCTCCTCCTCCAAGAGCAGCACATGCACAGGAAACCTTGAGAGGAGAATGAGGACGACAGCACAATCCCATTCAGGAATCCACGGGGGCCTGGAGATGGGGCTCAGTGGTAGAGCACTTGCCTGGCCTGCGTGATAGCCTGGGTTCCATCCCAGCACGCTGAGTCAGCAAATAAATTAATAAGAAGAACCAGAGATGCACGGGTTATCTGGAATGAGGAAGCACAGCTCTGCAGCTTCCGATTGAAGCGGGGTCTGATTTGAAACAGACCCCTGGCTTCCCTGGACTCCATCGAAGAAGTCTGTCTACCCCGAACTGAAGAGCGCCTGTGGGCATGGAGCTGCTGCTGTGGGTTGTTTGCTCTAGAGAGGTGGCCCTGCTGAGCGCCGCCCGAGAAGTCAGATGGCGCACCACGGGAAGGGGCTCCCTGGTCAGCAGTGCCGCCCACAGCTGGCTGCCTGGTCCTCTGCTCATGTCTTTGGTTGGGGTCTGTTTGTTTGTTTTTCCTCTCCACTCCTCCTCGGCCGCCTGTCCCTTGGCTGGAGGAATGCCAGGCTGCTGGAGTTCTGCCCAGGAGCCTCACCGCACAGGTGGGCGCACCAGGAACAGCACACACACAATGGGCCCTGGCTCACCCCTGCGCCACACTGGTTTCCCAGCCACATCCGCAGCATCGTCCGTGGTGGGCTGCAGACACCACCCGAGCCAGGCCAGGAGTGCCCTCCTTGCCGAGTGAACCCTAATGCCAAAACGAAGTCCTGCCCACACAGGCTTGTTCCCACTTGGTACAGGCAAGGCATCAGTGACCGGGGTGTGAACAATGGGCAGCGTCCGCAGGTCACACTTGGCACCTTCTGCTTCATTCCATAGGACCAAACGCCCCTCAGACACCTTCCTCCCGCACGCGGGTGTTCTCTCACACACGCACACGCACGGTGCTCCTGTTCCCCTCCGTCAGCCCAGACCTTGAACAATACGTCTGCTTTTCTCTGCCGTAAAAAGGAGGACAGCTACTGTCCCCGTGTACGTTCCCCTCTCCCGGGAGCCTGCAGACTGGAAGCCGGCTGAGGAAGCAGGACTCGGCTGCGTCTGCATGCGCTCGGCCCCAGGGATTCTGTGAGTCAGGGGAGAGGCACTGCAGGGGGACTCGGCGGCCATTCTGTGGGAAGTTCGTCGGGGATCAGACTGAGGATTTTGCTTTGGTGAGAACAAAGTGAGATCGTCCCTTCAGGAGCGGCCCGGGCCTGTGCGCAGGGCCCAGGGCTGTGGGATGGGTTTACACTCGGGCTGTCCCTTTGCCCTTCCACTGAACTCTCTTCGTTGCAGTCATGAGCAAACAGTCAGTGCCTGAACTAACAACCCGCAGGACTCCGGAGCGGGCTCGCTTACAGCACCGAACAAAGGGAGGGAGGGCCGCGTGGGCCGGCCGGGCCGAGGAATGCGGCTTCAGGGTTCTGCTCCATAAATCTAGCCAGCACGACCAAGAGGAGATAATGTGAGCCTCCGTGATGATCTGAGGGGAGGCTCTGTGTCCCATTGATTGCGGTCTGGCCCGGTGCCAGGCCCAGGCCTGACCGACAGTTGAACCGTATCGTTAAGGCGTGTAATACAGCTCGAGTCTTGTACCGCCGCCAACGAGAACATATCCACAGGGCAAAAGTTTATAAAGAGTCGAGGCGGTCCTGCTTGACCCTGTCACACTGCGTGTAATAGACCCAGCTGCCATTCAGAGCGGCCCATCTGAGGTCACAGAGGGAAGCCCGCACGCTTCTCTTCAAACAGCTTTTCAGGGCTGGGGAGAGGGAAGGGGCGCTGTCTCCAGGGGGTGGCGGTGGCCCAACTGTTCCCCTCTGGAGAAGCAGGCAGTCTGCCTCCCTCCCCCTCCAGAAACGGGACACCGCGGTGCTTTCTTCAGAGTGGCTCTCTGTTTGCAGTATAATGTTGCTGAAGGAAACGGGGCTGACACAACAGGAAACCTACCCGTCTCCGAGGAGCTGCCGGGGGCAGGGGTGGTGGGGTGCCTGCCGGCAGGGAGCCGTCTCCTCAAACCACGGAGGCCCGGATGGCCCTGTGCTCTGGCCTCCCGCGGCCAAGCCTGCCTGCCAAAGCAGGGCAGGTGGAAGGCTGTCCCCTGGAGTGACCTGGTAGCCCAGCGTTATCCCTGCTGGGGACTCTGTCCCTCACCAGGGAAGGCAAGAGGAAAGGGATGCGTTATCCCTGCAAGGCCTGGAGCAGCCCGGGCTCTCACTGGATGGTGGGCACCCTGAGCCCAGGGTGGAGAGACACGGAGTTTGCCTGCGTGTGGTCAGGGAGGAAGGGCTGCCTGCCTTTGGAGACCCCCGGGAGGAAAGTGGGTCAGCCTGCTGCATGCCTTGGCATTTTCCTGCTGTCCAGCAAGACACGTATTTCTGTCATTTCCAGGGGGCTGCCTGTGTGTAGTGGACCAGGTTTCTTAGGTAGACGCCTGCTCTGGGTGAGGACCCAGAGGGAACCAGGACTTGAACCCTGACTGTGTGGAGGGGCACGCACCCCTGACACCCATGTTGTGTGGGGATTATCTCTTGGTCTCCCATTAAGGACCCCGAGTCCCATCGGAAACATCCCAGCAGGCTTGCTTTGACTCTTAGACATGAGAACAGGAAGTGGGTAGCTGCTGATGACCAGGACAGTTTGGGGAAGGGCAGGATGCAGATGCAGTTGGGGAGGTATATAAACTTTAGCTCTCGAAGTTCAGAGAGTACCTGGTGCACTCCCACCTACCAGATTCACTCTGACGCCTGAGGATCCACGGTGGCTGGAAAGCTCAGAAGGGCTTGTGGTCAGAGGCATCTTTGGGCCACACAGTGACGTACCTGGTCTTGGGGGTACCCTGGGCCCTCAGGGCAGTGCCCGGAGAACCAGGCTCTGCCCAGGAGCTGTGCTACCTCTGGACCCCCCAGCAGATGAACTATTGCAGCCTTCCAAGCTCAGAATTTACCAGTTTCATAAAAATAGCAGCGAAGCCTCCTGGCTCGAGTCTCATCTTTGCTCTGCCATTCAGCCAGGACCTCCGTACTCCATAGTCACCTGGGAACTCCAGCTGGTGCGCAGCTGGTACACAGGAAGCCTCTGCCGGAGAACGGCCAAGTGAGATGTGGTCGGCAGCGATGACCTCCTCCGCTGCTGGCCAAGGAACACTTCCGTTTATTTGGTGCTGTAGGGCCTGGGAAAGAAAGGCTTTGGAGGTAGAAGAGTCACAGTGGCTGGCCAGCCCTGAGATCCTGCGGTGGTTATGCTGCCACAATCAGGCACTTAAAAAGCCAAAGAAATAGGCTCTGCAGTGAGTCTAGGATGAAGGCGACTTCTCTGGACTCCATTGAGCTATCGTGAAACCAGAATTCGGTACTGGGTGACCTGTAACGGGGCACCTATGGAGGGTTCTCGTGGTTGCACATCTGAGGGCGAATCGCATGAACGGTCTGCTGCCCTGTCGAATGGTTAGGGTTCAGCTTAACAGCGAACGGAAATGCCGTGCATCGACTGGACGCGCCAGTGACTGGGTGTGGAGAGGTTCTCACCTGCACAAGCCTTTCTCGTGTGTGGTGCTCAGGACTGACCCCGAGCCCTCACATGTGCCAGGCAAGTGCGCGGCCACTGGGCCACGTCCCTAGCTGCGGCAGCCTTGAGACAGAGGGTACCAAGAAGTTCCCAGCGCTTGGTGTAGTAGGCAGAAGCCCGGCCCCAGCTCCCAGATCTGAGCACTGCCGTGGGAAGGGAGCACAGAGGAGAGCCACCGAAGAGTCATTTCTGGCCGCCTGTGACTCACTCTGCTGTCAACATCAGGGTTGCTTCAGGCTTGTCTGTTCCCCTCCCCCAGGAACTTGGTCCTTGAACAGTCACATGCTTGTCCTCACTGTCTGCCTTCTGCGCCTGGGTCCAGAAGAAAGAAACCCTCAGTTGGAGGAGAGGCAGGGCCTGAAGGTTTGTGTCCCTTGTTAAGCCTGGGAGGAGGTGGACAGACTCCTGGCTGCACCTGCTCCTCCCTGAGGCACAGGGACGCCAGGCCTGCTCTCCCTCCTGAAAGCCTGGGTCCCTGGCACATGCTGGGTGCAGGTGGTGCTGGTGTCAGTCTGGTGGCCTTTGCTGCCCTGCCTTCCTGCTAGGGTCCAGCCTCTTTCCCCCTCTCTCCCTGGCTTCCACCAAATTCTTTCGAATATACACAGTCGGGTAGAGGCCAGCCGCCTGGGCCAGCAGTTCAGATGGAGACCGTCTTGCTGGGTGTGTTTCTAAGCAGGACAGGTGCCCTGGAGCTTTGCTGTCAACTGTGGCCCCGGGGGTGCGTCTGATCTTCTTGAAGGCATAAAAATGCATCTGAGATGACCCAAGTCCTTTGCTTTTTTTTGATCCCCTACCACCTGGACCATTAATTCTGCCTCGCAGGGGGCGGTGCTGGGGAAAGGGGAACATTTCAAAGCAGAGCTGATTTGGTCTCTGAACCAGCTTGTCTTCTAGGGTGTACTTCACCCTGATGAGAATCAGAAGGGACAGTCTGGAAGCCCCCTCAGTCTCGTGGCTCTGCAGCTGGAGAGCCTCAAAACCAGCTCCAGATGTCCTCCCCGCGACGGTGGGGAGGGAATGGGCGGCTGCGAGGCAGGGTGCTTTTGCTCCCACCCGTCCTCACTGCTCCCATTTGATATGCACATCAGCCTGGGGGCTCTTTAGGGAGGGCGCAGGGAGTGCCTGGGCCCCTGTGGCCCTGCCAGCACCTCCCACTCTTCCAGCAGAGCCCGTGGCTCTGAGCTCACTGGCTACTGCAAGCTCGCCCCTGCCAGTCAGGGTCAACAGCAAGACAGTGCTGGAAAGGAAGTCGGCAGCCGGAAAGGGAGTCCTAGGGTGACCCTCAGCTTAACAGAGCCGCTCCAAGGCCCTCTGTCCCACATCCAAGATAGGGCAGGGCGGAGCCTCTGGTCTGGGGACAGGAGGCATAGATAATAATGCCACTCTGTGGCCCCTCCTCTTGGGAGATAGCCACTTGGCCTCTCCTTGGTTCTTGAATAGCCACATGATTATCCTTGCTATCTGCCCCCTGCACCTGAGTTCAGAAGGAGAAAGGAACCCTGTGGGGGGAAAGGTAGCGGTAGAGGTTTTGTGTCCCTCATTAAGCATGAGAGGAGGCGGACAGACTCCTGGCTGCACCCGCTTTCCAGAAGAAAGCCACCCCTAACTAAGCGTGGCCGTGGGCACAAGTCCTTCCTTGTCTGCACCCAGAGGAGGCTGACAGTAGGCTGCCTGGTGTTTCCTGAAGCATTGCGGGGTTTTGTGATGGCTTTATTGTTTGAGTTAAATAAGCACAAAAATGAACTGTTTGGAAAACATACAAATATATGAACACTTAGGTGTTTGGACACTGCTACAAAAACCCTGCTCGAATTCTCTCTTTAATCCTGCAACAAGCCACTGGAATAGATGCTCTTATTCTTGCTTCTTTTCAAGAAAATAAGAAGCTCTCAGTACCACCAGGCATCAATAATCACTGAAAAGCTAATAATGGCAAACCCGGCAGACATCTCTCCGTGTGCATGTTTGTGTGTGTCCGTGCATACACACATCAACACGTGGACACGTGTAGTGGGACGCAGTGCTGCACGCAGGCCTGTGGTCCCAGGTGCTTAGGAGGCTGAGGTCGGACCATCTCTTGAGCCCAGGAGTTTGAAACCAACCTGGGCCACATATCAAGACCCCTCTACAAGAAAGAAGAAAAAGCAAATATGCATATATATAATTTGCACAAGAATTGGAACAAAGTTTCTAAAAAACTTTGTACATGCATCCTGGGCCTTGGGCATGCTCAGCCCATGCTGTTCCACAGAGCTTTACCCAAGCACGAGTATTGATGTCTAACTTTTTTCACTCAACAATGACTCTGGAACATTTTTCCATTCCAAAAGTAAATTATTTTTAACATTTATGGAATATTAAATTATAAATATAACATATTTACCAAAACCTGTTATTGATGAATGTTTTCAATTTTTTTGGCTATTATTAAGCATATTTTACATATGTCTTTTCGTAGTTGTATAATTCTCTCCTTAGAGTAAATTTCTACAAATGTGATCACTGGGCTTGAAGGTATACAGATTTTCTGGGTAGAAGTGCATCATGAATTGCCCTCAGGAAGTGGAGAGAGTTCCAGCTGCTCCCATGGTGGCTTGAGAAGAGCCTTTTCCCCAGCCCTCTGCTGGCGTGGCGGTCAAGATGACAGAACGCAGTCAAGATGACGACACGGCTGCGTGTGCCTGGTTCTCCAGGAAGATCCAGGCCCTGTTGGTGCTTCGGTCTCTGGCAGCCTAAGGGAGTGAGCATCTCAACGTTGCTACTCCATTTCTTTGATGACGAAGGGTGTCGAATCGTCTTCTCGTTTTCCATTGGCTATTTGTTTCTCCTTTAGTGAATCGCTTTGCCTGTTCTCTGCCCGTCCTGTTCAGCCCCTCGAGGTCCGAGTGTGGCTTCCTTTTTAGCACATTCACTTATTTTTGTTTGTTCTCGTCCCAGGCTGGTCGACCTTCCAGCAGTGGTTGTTTAAGCAGCTTCTCTCCCATGTAAGCGCCTGTCTTTCCTCCGGATATAAAACTTAGCTGCTTGGAGAGCCCTGGGCCATTGTCCAGCGTCTCGCCATGTCTTTACAGATGGACAGCAGGACCCATGGCCATGCCTGCGCCTCCACGGCCAGTAAGCACTCGGAAGAAGGCTCAGGCGGATATTTGGACTGAGTGTGGTGTGACTGTTGAATGGCTCTTATTATTTGTTTGCTCCTTTTCCTTAGTAATTGGTCACCACCAGCTCCTGTTGGAAGGCCTAGTGGATCAGCAGGTGGGTCATCCCATTGGACAGGTCCTGGGAAGCCCATCCTGCCCTGGCCTCTGTGAGCTCTCACTTGGCTCCTTCATGCTCTGATCCCTAAGATGTGGTCAGGTTCCTCCTGTAGTCACGTCAAGGATGTAGACCTTGGAAGCTTCTTGGTGTTACCGCCTTTGGTGTCTCTCCATGTGTTTCAAGTGCCTGACACAGTGATGGACTCAGAGCATCCTCCACAGCATGCTGCCCAGTGAGCTTACCAAGTCCGAGGGAGTCAGAAGACCCACAGTCTAGTTCAGCATTGCCACTTGCCCGCTGCATGGCCTTGGACAGGCTTAATGGTCTCTCTTCAGTGCAGTTTCCGCATCCATAAATTGAATTACTGGTAAACACTTCCTAAACAGAATGGTGTGAGGGTTAGAGTATCCAGTATACAGTTAGTGCCCAATAAATGCAGTTATAGAGACCTACTGCAGACCTCCGTGGCCCAGCAGTCCTGGTCTGGTGACTTCCCATTGGGCTGGTGGGAAAATGCAGAGGGTCGAGCTGTGCAAGTGATGGTGCGTTAAGACACCTCGGTTTTTCCCTGAGTGTCCCAGGGCTCCCCGCACCTCTTGGTTGCGTCTGAATCTGGTGTTTGCCAGTGTGGAGCCTTGTAATGGTTCAGGGATCCGTGTGATGCCAGCACTGGAAAACATGCCAGTTTTCCTCTCAGGCCCTCCCAGTTTTCCTTGCAGGGGTGTGAGTGCATGTTTGTGTGTACTTGTGTGTTTGTGTATGTGTGTGATGTGCTCAGGATAAATAAAGATGGACCAGACTTTGCCTGGTATAGCAATGTCATCCTCAGTAGCCTCTAAGTAGTTTACCAAATGGACTTTAATTGATTTCCTTCAGTTCTATTTTTATTTTGTAGTCATTTTAATGTATGGGGAGCCAGCTCTTTCCGAGACATTTTGTCATTAGAACCTGCTATTTAGTTCAACCACCATGGCCTCAGCTTCAGCCAGAGGACTGTGGAGAGGTCTGTGAGCGTTGTTCTCCTGTGACCTGACCGCAGCAATGACCCACCAGTTCGTGACGCACACAAACCAAAACAGGCAGGCTGGGCAGCCAAGTGTCATCTGCAGGGCGGGCTGGCCACCTCACCTCCCGATGCCTCCTCTGGCTGTTCCTTGCCTGCATCTGGTGGCCCCCAGCCCTGCTGTGGCATGCAGCACAAGAGCCCTGCTGGCCACGTCACCTTTGTGCACCGAAGGAACAGGAATCGGCAAACCCGTTGAGTGCATGTTTAACGTGACCCAGATGTGGGACGGACTGCAGATCTTTCTGCTTTACAAATTTTCAGCTTTTTGCATTTCATCAGTGTTGCTTATTATTTACAGAATGTAACTCGAGACAGCAGAACAGATTGTAATTTTTAAAAAGATTTGGGGGGTGATGGGGCCGCAGGGGATCTGGGAGAAAAAATCCAGTAGTGTGGAATGTTGTTTGCCGTCCAGACCAAACAAACCCGTTTGCCAAAGGTTGATGGACTGTGACAGTCAGGCCGGTTCATGTTAACACTGGCGGCACTTAATTAAAAGGCAGCTTGACCATTTTATCACCAAATAAAGAATAATCTTTTGTCACCAGGTAGAGCATCATGGCACCAGGCAGAAAGGTCCTCCAGCAGGGGCAGTGAAGGGCATCGCGGAACTGCCAGCTGTGTCCTGCTTCCTTCCTGTCCAGAAAGGACACCACTGAGCCCAGTCCCTGATCAGACACATGACTGTTCTCCCAGGCCCGTTCCTGCTGGGGCTCTGCACCCCAGCACCGTGGCAAGAGCCAGACCAAGAGAAGTCCCTTCTTTTGCCTCAGAATCCAAGATACTCTCGAGGGCATTGGAATGAAGGGCCAGAGCCAGGTGGGCACAAGAGAGGACCCCACCTCTTGTTGCTAGAGGGGCATATTTGGCTCATGATGGCCTTGGCTTTTGAGAAAGCTCAGCCAAGGGTTCTCCTGGAGGAAATGCTAAGAAAGCACCAGTCATCCAGAGGCAGATGGGGTGGGGTGGCCATTGGTTGACTCCCTCGTGTCTCTTGGTCAGAAGAACCTTGAACATGGGCCTGAAATAATGAAAACCATATAGTCCATAGCCTCCCAGGAGACTCCTCCTCGGGCAGGCTTGATCCCCAGGTCAGAAGGTTCCAAGCCGTTCACATGCTCAGTGTCAAGAGGCTATTCAGCTGGCCGCACCCAGAGTGGTTGCCCGGACTCCAAGCCCACTGTTCTCTTCCTTCCTGGAAAAGTGGGGACAGTCACTTCCCCCACAGCCAGCAGCAGCTCTGCAGTGGCCTCTGGGAGTGCATGACCCAGGTCAGTAACTTCCTGGTCCTGACAGAACCATCAGCATTCCCGTGCCCCAGGGGTTCCTTGGGTAGTACCAACTTCCAGCCTTTGCCTAGCTCAGGCTGGAGGGAAAACCCTTCTCCACGGCCTTGGCCTCAGAAGCAGCCCATTCAGCCCCCTCGCCAGCACTACAGTCCTGGGGTCCCTGGGGTGTCTGGCCAGCCACCATCCTAAGTGCTGGCAGCCCTGCAGCCCCAGCACTCACCAGCTCCCCACACGCCTGGTTCAGAGCACCATCCCCTCCTGGCCAGGGTCAGTGGCTGGAAAGAGGCAGCTCCCCTGCCTGCTTGGCAGCCTCAGGGCCAGCTGCAGGGCTGGAAACAGGGTTGAAGCCCGGGGAGGGGCACCTGGGTGTAAGCTTCCCATCGCAGTTTTATTTTAATGAAGCATCTCTCTTTCTGAAGCATCTTCTCCTGCTGCCTTTTTCTCCTTTCCTCCCTCGCCTTCCGCCATTCCTCTCTGATAGTAAAGGGATGTGTGAAGCTGCGGGCTGAGCAGACAAGTGGTCTTAGAAATGCAAAGAGACTGCAGAGAGACCCCTCTGGGCTGCAGAGTCCCCATATCTGCTTGACTTTGGCCATGAGGGAGGCCCTGGGGGAGGTTCCTTGGGGCAGCTCCTAAGATTATCTCACAAAATGCATGTCCAGAATGTTCTACCACTAAAAGGTTTTTGGTAAATCCCTGTTATGGTGAATTTCATTAATTTGGTGTCTGGTTTGGTTTGTTAAGCCAGTAGGTTGATTAACTCTGGCTCTTCCAAGAAAGTTCTCTAAAGAAATAAATGGGGCAGGACAGGTGAGAAAACACTTGGAGCAGTGGTTTTGTAGAAAATGCTGACCTCTCCAGCCCTGGTGTGTTCCTTGAGGGTCATTCCGACATGCTGTAAGTCACATCCCCACAGCGCTCCGTCAAGGCAAAGTCCTCAATATTGTACTTTTGAATCCGGTGTTTCAAATGGCCTTGGCAATCAGCAGTTGTAAAGACAGGAAGGAGGGAGACACTTAACTCAGGGTGCTGTGCTGCCTGCATCTCATGTTTCATTTCAACCTCACCAACCACAGGTCGTTCCTTCTCATTGCGGATGAGGAGCCCAAGGCAGAGCGCAGTCTAGCACGTTCTTCGGTGTCCTGAGCTGCTAAGTGACTGGATTGGGCTGCATTCTGTCCGTCGTTTCTCCAAGGCCTTTGTCTTCTGTGCCACCTTGCTCCTAAATCTCTTCTCTTCACAGAGGCCATCAAGGGGTAGAGAATGTAAAAATTTGGAAGAAATTATGCCATTATTTGCCAGAAACTAATCCAAAACTATCTGGTTGGTTTAGTTTAATCAGCTTGTTATTATTAGCATTACCTAAAAGCCACAAAACCAGATTTACCAGAAATGGTATGTTTTAGGCCATGTGAAGGATCGTGGGATTGGCGTTAGAGGTGACAGGTTTACAAGGAATTGGACGTGGCTTCAAAGACTCCTGAGGTACGACCCGCTGATCCAGAACGTTGCAGTCAGAACACAGAGTTTGGGTGTGTAAAGTGCTGCACTTTCGTGATAATGCTGACGTGGCAAACCACATTATAAGTTGCCTACGGGTTTTTGTTTTTTGGGTTTTTTTTGGTACTGGGGATTGAACCCAGGGACACTCCGCCACTGAGCCACATCCCCAGCCCTATTTTGTATTTTATTTAGAGACAGGGTCTCACTGAGTTGCTTAGGGCCTCGCTAAGTTGCTGAGGCTGGCTTTGAACTTGCGATCCTCCTGACTCAGCCTCCCAAGTGCTGGGATTACAGGCGTGCGCCACCACACCCGGCCAGTCTACTGTTTTTTAGCAGCAAAGCGACCCCAGGACGCAGGCAGTCGTGGCACCATCGGAGCCCCAGACTGCTTGGCAGTACTTGCACTGGAACATCATCCACTCTGGTTGGAATCTGTGTCAAGAGGGCCCGCCTTGCCCCTCCCCGACTCCCAGCCAAATTAACAGGTATGCCCAGCCTGAGGCAGCTGACTGAGGGAAAAAGCTCTGGAGTGTTTCCTTTTAGAGTTGAAATCCCAGCAGGCACATCTGTTGGCATTAGTCCCACCAGCTGTCACAGTTGCACTGTCGTGGGGTCCCCAAAACGTGTGAGATTATGGGAAGCCTTGACCCCCATAAACAAGTCAGGTGTGAATCCCACTGAAGGGAGGAAGCCCAACCCAGGAAACGTCTTCCCTCCTGCCGGATGGCGAGTTACCAAAACTTAACAATGTGGATGTGATTCAGATTCCTTGAGTCAACTTCTCACCCGCATTTCCAGTGGCAGCCTGGTGGTGTGGGACTTTGAGTGGTGTGTGCATGTGACTTCAGGACTCCAGGGAGAAGTCAGTGGGATGTTAACAGGGGAGCAACAAGGAAGGGGAGGAACAGCAGTTAGAAGCCCTGAGCTGCCCCAGGAAAGCGAAGCGGGAAAGGCTGTGCGCCTGGCCCAGCCTGGGCCCTCCCGGGCACCTGGGCCCCTCTTGGGCACTCGTGACAGTGACAGGGTGCTGTGTAACAGGCACTGTTCTCAGCACTGTACCCACATGTTGACTGACTGACTTCATGACAACCCTTAACCCCACTTCAGGGAGGAAGAAACTACTTGTCAGTGGTGGACACACACCTAGCAGGCTGCCCGTCCCCAGCGATCCTCCCCTCTGTGTCCTACTCCCCTGCCAAACTCCCCTCCGAGTTGCGTCTGCCTGCTGCTGCTTGTCCCTCACTGAGCTCCAAGTGGCTCCCTGGAAACCAGCTTCATCCCCATCTTGCTCAGTGCCTGGTGCCTGGCCTTGGTACAGTGGGAGCGCTCAGGGTAGGTTTGCCAGGTGGTTAGGGTGGAGCAGGGACCAGCAGGCACAAGCCCGTCCCAGGCTCCGAACCACTCACTTTCCCAGCTACCAGTCAGTCATTTCACTTAAGAACCAATCTCCACTGACGTCATTTCTTTCCACCCAACCAGTTTTTTTCATGTGTCCAAATTCCAAATTATCCTAGCAGATCCTGATACAGTTTCCTTGATTCAAAATATAGTAACAGCCAGAGCCCAGTAGTTATCATGAAACCTCCAGATTGAATACTGTTTGTGAGTAGGTTCTAGAAGGTGAGCCGCTGTCTGTCTTGGAACCGTGTGGAGGGATTTCTTGTGGAAACTGAGCCAGATTGTAAAGGTGTCCATCCTCCTCACAGAATCCTCTCTGGTCACAGTGCGCATGGAGGAGCAAATTCTCTGCAGAACGCTGTCCCACTCAGGCCCTGGGAAGTGAGTCCAGGTGGTGGAGAGGAGAGGGCTGGGATTGGGGTCCATGCAGCCCGTGCCATGGTCCCTTCAGATTCGCAAACGCTGCCGCGGTGGACGTAGAGGGCGTTAAACAACTGAGGCCCCCCAGCACAGGCAGTCCTGTTTGGGTGGATGGTTCCTCCCTGAGCAGTGACGTGTGAGCCATGCAGGCAGGAACTCTGTATCTGGTGGCTGTTTTCAGCAGCAGTCAGTCCTTGAAGACATTGTCAGGTTGACCTGTGCTCAGTCTAATTATCTGTGCCCAGTGGAGCATAGTGTAGATGCTTAACTGAAACACAAGTCTCGGACACTTACATAAAGGAGGTACAGGCACCACGCACGACTTTGCTGAGGTTGGGGTGTACAGCACCAAGGAAGGTGGAGGTCATCAGCCTGCTGTGCTAGCAAGTCCCAGCTTGATCCGCAGTGCTGCTCATTCACCAGGGTGTGTGAGCGTGGCTGCTTGGTAGGCTGCCCAGGACAGACTTCTCAACCAGCGAATATCTCATTTTAACCTGTGCAGAGCAGGTGGATGTGCACAAGAACAAATCGTGGCTGGCCATCTGCTGACCCTCGGGCTAAAAGGTGGGTCAGCCAAGTGGAATTGGGTAGATCTTCCTGGTCCCCCTGTTTGGATCTACCATTGCTGAAAGAAAAGGACACCGATTGTTTTCATTGCTCTGCTCTTTGGTTTGAGGCCCCCAGTGTCTGACAGACAGCACTGGCCAGATGCAGACTGAGTGTGGGGACTTCCTCCCTGGGTGGGGATCTGCTGTGCATCAGCCTCCATATCAGCAGCCCCTTCCCTGGGGAAGAGCCATCCATGCCGCATCGCCGCCTCCCTGACGTTTTCACGAAATTCAAAGCTCAGGTTGGTTTGGTGCTGACATTTTGGATTAGCTGGTTGACTGGGAGGACTGCTTCTTTCTATGCGCTGTGAAATCTATAAACCGCAGCAGCTGAGGGCTTAAAATGGCCGACAGCTCCCAGCTGGCAGCAATTACGCACACCGCAGACCTTGTGCTAACAAAGGCTGGTGGAGGCAGAGTGCACCCCACGCGCTGAGCGGAGGAGCTTGCTTTGGGGTTGATGAGCGTTGGCTCCAAAGAGACCCTGTCCATGGAAGAGGCACGCAGGGTCTCCACCTCCTGCCAAAGGTCTATCACCCGAGGGTCATGGAACCAAGACTTCGCCCAAGTGGCTGCGGCGTGTCAGTGAAGTGGTCACAAGGAAGCGTGCAAAGCCAGCAAGGAGGCCAGGCGGGGACAGGGTGGGGAGCCAGCGCCAGGGATGGGTCCACACCACTCTCTTCTCTCCGCTGGACCCCATTTTCCTTTGAGTTGAAGGAAGATGGAATGAGGAGAGGCAAGATGTGTTTTATAGCCATTCAGACAGCAAAGGTTTTGAGTCTGGGCTGTGTCCCCAATGCGATTTCAGCAGAAGCTGATTTAAATTCAGTTTGAAGTTCAGTTCTGTAGTCACACTGGCCACTTCCAGGTGCTCGATAGCCACTTGTGGCCAGTGGCTGTGTATTGGACTCCTGAGTGCCTTGTTGCCATGAGGTGGCTATTTAAAACAGTTTCAGTGACCTTGTTAGGTGGATTTTACCCTGCGCTCCAGCAGGCGCCTCCCAGAAGACTCCACAGCAGCACCGCTCATAGAAGCTCAGCCTGGAAGTCCCGGGCCAGCCCAGGCGTGGGAGAATCGTGGCTGCTCAGTCGGAGCGTTAGCTCAGCAGGGTGGCAGAGTCGTAACACCATGGCAGCGGCTTTTTTTTTTTTTTTTTTTTCAAAAGCCCCAAATAATTGGAAGCCAAAGACCAAAGCCAGAATGTGCCAAAGCATGCTTTGAAATTTGACAAGACTACCTAAGAAGTCAGGTGCGGTGCGCACGCCTGTGAGCCCAGCAACTCAGGAGCTGAGGCAGGAGGATGGCAAGTTCTAGGCCAGCCTCAGGAACGTGTCTCAAAATAAATTATGACAAGAGCTGGGGATGTGGCTCTGTGGTTAAGGTCAATCCCCAGCACCAAGAGAGAAAACAAAAAGAGACTACAGAAGAAACAAAACCAGGCGCTGGGGAACGCCCTCTTCAGAGTCCAGCTGTCCGGACAGAGCAGGAGCAGCAGGGCCTGGGTGCAGAGGACCTCACGGCCCAGCTGTGGTCGGCGATGGGGTCTGTGTCCTGGCGAGGCGGTTTCACAGGTGTGAACGGTCCTGTTTTCAGATGAGTCAAGGCCAGCGATGGTGGGGCTGGCGCTGAGGAGGATCATGAGCTTCGCCCCAGCATCTGGTTCAAAAGAGAGCAATAGAGTCCTTCTGCTCCAGGGGCACAGGCTCACTGGAATGTGCATGAAGTGACTCAAACAGTCCCTCACTTAAAAATGGACCTGCTGGACACCTGACCCAGGGAACGTGGACGGACTCACCCCAGGTCCCGAGGGATTTTTGAATTAGGAGTGTATTTTGAACTCACGAGTGCGCCCCCAGCGGGGGCCCCGGCGAGCATCGCTGTGTGAACTCCAGTTCACAAGCCTTCGAAGCACCAGCTTATAGGTTTTTGTCATTCTTCGGTTAAGTTTGGATCTAAATTTGTCCGAACTTGGTGACTTTAAGCTCCACCCTCTTCCCTCACCCACGACCTACCAACTTGGACTGAGACGTTGAAGTTTTAGTCCAATTTTAGAAAAGAAAAACTAGCTCTTCAGGCACTGACAGTAAAGGCAACAGGCGATGTGGACCACGGTCCACTCCCGGGGTGAGAGTGCCACTCGGCCTGCTGCCAGGCCCCGTATTTATAAGCCCACGACAGACGACCATGTTTTCTCTGTTCCTCTGATGACATCGAAATGAGCCTAGAATGGCACCATGGCTTCTGAGGTCCGCAGCAATGCACGCCCCACCCGCAGCCTGATGGCGTTCTGTGGTCACAGGTGAGGCCTGGGAGCCGGAGGCAGCTCGCCGCCTGTTGGGAAGCAGATGAGAGAGGCAGGGCGATGGGTGGCGTGCCCCCAGGGGAACACTCCGCTCACTCCTCGGGTGTGTGGGGGGCTTGTTGTTACAGGTTGGAAGATAACATTGGAGAGGAGGTGAGATGTGTGTGGCACAGGCCTTGGGGGGGGCCGCTGGGTCCAGAAATGGCTGGACTTGAGAGCTCTGGCAGGGTGACAGCGTGGGGCACTTGCCCTTGCATTCTCGCTGGGCTGGAGCTCAGGTGCAGAAACACGCTGCCTTTCCTTGGCCTCCTGGCTTGTGCGCCCTCCTCCCAGGGGTCCGGACTCTGTCTCCCTTACACAGCGGCACGTATTCCCTCGCTCTTGGGCATTAACGAAAAGAATTTCTCTTAGATGGAAGAAGAGACACGTCCACGGAGGTGTCGGTTTCATGGCTGGGCCTTCGAGCCCTTTCCTTTGCTTCTGTCAGTGGACTGGACAGGCGTGCCCTGGACCTGGTAGGAAAATGGACTCAAGCTCATTCACATTGTGCCTCAAGGTCGACTGTTGGCTTTCAAAGCTCAAAATCTCAAGTTTCCAAACTCTCTACCAAAGTTTGCACATTGCTTTTTCTTCCAAGCCCAACATCTGACCTTGATCTCTCCCCGACAAATGTGTTCCCTCATTTATTGATCCAACTGCATCACTCCTCTGCCACCAGCCAGGGCACTGTCCTGGATCCCAGGGTAGCAGGGAATGAGACAGTGCGCCTCCCCATGCCACCCGGAGCCAGGGCACAGCCACTGGTACTCATCCAGGTGAGACAGGAAGCACGAGTGCTTTGAGCCGGTGACCGGCTTGATCCAACCATGATTTCTAAAGGGCCATTCTCCTTGTAGTGAGGAGAATGGACAAGGATGGAGGTAGAGAGAATAATTAGGAGGCAGTTGTACAAATGCAGAGGTCATTTGTTAGATGTGACAGGGGAGGAGTAGATTTCAGATATATACTGAAGGATTTCTGATATTGGAGTGAGCCCACAGGCCTCCCAGTGGATTGGCTCCATGCGGAGAGAGGAGTTGGAATCAAACCTTACATTGAATGGTTAGGGAAGCAGCCCGCCATGCTGCTCTTGGGGGCCTGTGGGCTTCTGCCTTGTAGCCCAGAGACCTTCCAGGAGTGTCCTGGGTGAGAGAGCAGTAGCACTTCCCTGGGGAAAGCCGCCTCCTTAGCCTGTCCAGGCAGTGTGTGGAATGACCAGGGAGGGGGATGCCCTGCCCCTGCCCTGCCCCTGCCCTCAGCCACCTGGAAAGTACAGCGCCCGTCAACTGTTTCCAGCTGCAGCCAGCTGCAGCTTCCACTGCCCTCCTACTTCCCCACAGTGAACCTCAGTCCTGAAGGCGAGGGAGGTGAGCCATGGTGGGAGCGGGTGCATGTGACATGGATGAACTTGGTTCCTCGCCAGGGCACAGGTCGCAGGACCTCCACACAGCCAGTAGGACTGCACCACCTGTGGGTGAGCTCTTGGCTGTACCACATGTCACCAGGTGTGGGGCTGCCCTTCAGACATCCCAGTCTGGTGAGCTGAGTGGGACGCGGGCTCGGGAGCTCCTGAGTGCCACGGCCAGCCTCCCCGGGCCTGTGGCAGTCCAGCGTGCCCGTGCCTGTTCCCACCCGGCTTTGCCCGCAGGGCACTTACTGCTTGCTGATCCGTCTCCACGCTGCGGCCAGCACGTGGCTCTCGAGTGCTGATTCAGGGTGGAAGCCTGATCCTCTCCTGGAGGTTCGTCCAGAGAGGGATGTTTTGCTTCAGTGGGTTTCAGGAACAAATAATAAAAAGTACAGTGAGTACAGGGTTGGGGACAGACCCAGCACACTCTTATCAGTCATCTGAAATATGCACGGCCTTTCCAAGACAAGCATGGACTCCTGTTTCTAGGAAAACACCAGAAAGTATCATTAATTACCCTGTCTGTGGGTTGTGGAAAAAGTCAGCAGCGGCCGACCCTGAAAGCCATCACGAGGCAGATTCCTTTGGGCGACCAGGAACCGAGTGGCATGAGGTAGAGGGTGGCCTGGGATGGGATGGGAGCCTGTGTCCCCAGCACGGTCACTGCCTCCCTTGGCCTTCCCCCAGGCAGCTGAGCTCATCTTAGGAGAAATCTGGAAGCATGGCGGGGCCCCACTAAAGCCCCCAGCCTGCTGGCCGCCTTCTGTTCCACTATAAGCCCACGGTGGCTCTCCCAGAGAGACCCTAGGAAGGCAGGATGTGGCCTGGGGACAAGAGCCTCTGCTGTTGGGCAGCTCAGACCACCCAGCCCAGACTTGGGCATTGCTGCTGTGGGACCGTCACTGGTCCTTCCTGTGAGGCAGGTGTTGTCACCATTTCACAGGGACAAGTGAAGTGGAGGATTAGGAACGTTGACTGCTTGCCCAGGATCCCACGGCTGGAACGGGTTCCAGGCAGGTTGGAATTGGGAGTGTCTGGCCACGACCTGGTCGCTCATCCACAGGCTCAGGGTCGTTGATTCTGCTCGCTGACTACAGCGTGCCTTCTGCTAAGGAGCGCCGTCATCTTGGGTGGGGAAGGGAAGCCATTTACTTAGTTCTTTTTTATTTTTAATATTTTTTAGTTGTAGGTGCTCTTTTATTTTATTTTATTTATTTTTCTGTGGTGCCTGGGATTGAACCCAGTGCCTCACCCATGCTCTGCCAGTGCTGTGCCACAGAGCTCCAGCCCCAGCCCCTTGAACTAATTCTAACTGCTTTCTTCCTGTTGTTTCCCCCCAGGACCCAAGCACAGAGGGTTCGGAAACCACGCTGCTGCACAGGCCCCCAGGGGTTGCTGCCCCGCTATTCAGAGAGCCAGGCAGAAGGACAGGAGCAGCTCTTCAAGCTCACGGACAACATCCAAGACGAGTTGTAAGTGGGAGCCTGGGAGGCAGCCCTGCAGGGCCACCGAGCCACCTCTTCTGTCTAGTGAGAGCAGTTTCCCTGTGACCCAGCCCCGTTCTGATGCTGAGACCTCAGAGCTGACACATGAATCCTTGGCCCACCTGTTCAGGGGCCTAAAAGTGAGTGCACATGCGCAGCCTTCACGGAAGGAGTGCTACTCAAACTCCCTCCTGCAGCCACGACTTGCTCTTCTGTCTCTGAAAACACAGTGCTTTCTGTCCAGGCAGCTCCAGGAAAGAAAGGGTGAAAGGCTCTCCATTTTCAGGGCCTTTTCTTCCCCTTGTAAAATTCTCTTAAACTCTGACGTCTTATTGTTTCCTGTAGGATGGCAAAACAAACCATAAACAAATAGTAAAAATAACTTCTAGTTAGATGTTTCTAGAAATGCAGGTTTTTTAAAGGCCACCTTACTGCTTTTTAAATATGGAACTTAGCCGGGCACGGTGGCACATGCCTGTAATCCCAGTACTTGGGAGGCTAAGGCAGGAGGATCATGAGTTCAAAGTCAGCCTCAGCAACTTAGCGAGGCCCTAAGCAACTCAGTGAGACCCTGTCTCTAAATAAAATACAAAATAGGGCTGGGGATGTGGCTTGGTGGCCGAGTACCCCTGGGTTCAATCCCCAGTACAAATAAATAAATACATACATACATACTTACATACATACATACGGACCTTACATGCGTGAGACCTTGTCACATTTTCAGTTTGTGAGGTCATTCCTAGCTGGTGTGCTAGAATTCAGCGTGTCACTATGTTAGGAGATTCTGCAGACCCTTAGCATGAGGTGCTCTACTGCTTGACTCAGTGTTAGGATCACCAGCCCTGAGCAAGGCATTCTGCCTGTGAGCAGCCGAGTGCTAGTTTAGTTTCTGTGGTGCTCATTTGCCTTCTGGACGGTGTGGCCAGCCAGGAGTGTCCTGAGCTCAGTGAGGAGCTCGGTGGAGGCCGTGCCAGGAGCCATCTTAAGTGTCACCTCTGGAGACAGCGTTTGGGAGAACTCGTCTCGCTTTGTACAAGTGTTGGAATGGGGTTGTAAGAATCAATTTCAGAATTCCTTTGTTGCTTGCTGGATGGGATGGCCTGTCACCAGGCCACACCTCCAAATTTGAGACCACCTCTTGATGACGTAGGGCATGTTCCTTCTGTCAGCCCGCTCGGGTGTCACAACCAAATGCCACAGGCCCAGCGGCTTAAACAGCACAAACCCGTGGTCTCAGTTTTGAGGGCTGGAAGTGGGGATCCACATGCCTGGCAGTTCTGTTCCAGTGAAGGCTCTGGTCGCTTGCAGTCAGACTCTCATGTGTCCCCACGTGGCAGAGGAAGGAAAGCTCTCTGGCCTGCTGTAAGAACACGGATCCCGTTGGGTCAAGGCCCTAACCTCATGACTTCATTTGACCTTAATTATTTCCTCATTCCAAATAGTCCTTTTGGGGGGGGTGGGTAAGACAGGACATCTGAACTGGGGGTGGGGCACAGCTCAGCCTGTGGCCTGTCATGAATAGGCTCTGCTGTTCACCCCAGCCTCAGCCTGATGCCAGGTCCCCTGCGCGTTCTCTCCAGGAAGGACTTTATTCCTGCTGTCCTTGACTTGAGGATTTACACTGCTTTGTGGACAGAACTTTGGGGTTCTGAATTGAGGGCCCAGGCAGTCATTCTCATGTCCGTCGGTGTGGTGCAGAGCCCACTGGAATTGGCAGCCCTCGAGCACTGGAATTTCATTCCCTGGGAATCAATACCTAGAACAGTGCCCGTCTGAGTGAACACCGCTGGGGATCTGCGATTCAGCATGTGTACCAGCTCGTGTCCACTTCTCAGTCTTGGGGATTTTTTTTGGTCGAAGGTTATTATATGTCACACTTTTAATCTCCTCCCCAGCTCACCTCTGTTCAGCTGGAACCACCTTTGGTCCTAGCAAAGCGCATTTGCAGTAGAATAGCATGTGCCAGAAAACTCAAGGGTGAGCCTGCGCGGAGCAGCGCCGTGGGGCCCGTGAGGACGGATGCTGGGAGCAGAGTCAGATCAGTAAAGGGAGTCGCAGCACTCCTGAAATTCATATGAACTAGGAGCAGATATTTGGCATGAGTGCATTTTGACTTTAAAGATGAAAACCATGTGTCTCCACCCAAGCTGTGGCTAAGTCTGGCCCGTGCATGCTGAGCAAAGCCCGTGACCGTGGTCTTCCTGGGTGCACAGGAGGAGTGGCCCGGGACTCTGGCAGATGTGTCCCCAAGCATCTTCAGCTGCATCTTCCTGTGTGAGCCTGCGGGCATCCTCTGCGAGGAAGGGGCTCAGGAAAGCACAGGCTCCGAGTCGTACCTCTGACTTTTATCCTAGATTTGTAATTAAAAACATGCTTCGAGACCTAATTATTTGCATATTTCCCTTCAGAGTTAACCCCTTAAAAGGGTCTTTAATACCATGCTCTACTGTTCTAACTAAATGTTTCCACATTTTTTTCCAGTTAGACTCACTGTTTCACTTCTGGAAAATACTGTGTAATTATTTCCGGATGGAGTGAAAGCCTAGGTCCCCGGAGCCGGGACAGCTCAGCTTCACTCTCCTAGATCGGGTCGCATTTAGTTTTTACATTCCATTTAATTCACTCGCATTAAGAAGATAGTTGCTGACATAGGTGTCAGGGCTGTCCTGCCCAGAAGGCTCGGGTTCCTATCAGTCAGGTGTTTCTCCGACACGTTTCAGCTCACGCTGCTTCCCCCATCTTTTTTTTTTTTTTCTTTTTTCAGTTTTAACCTAAGATCCAGAGTTAAGATGATGTTAAAGTAAAAGTTGCCCCGTAAGATTGAATTCAGTGTGCTTTCTAACCAATGCTTGTTTGTAGTCAGAAGCCTCATTGTAATTTTGCAATAAAATGGTGCCTGTTTTTCTTCTACTGTTTCCCCATGGACAAGGGTGCACACCTGATTGTAGGCACAGGGTGTCTCTTGCCTTTTCAAAAAGGTGCTCCTGAGCAGCCCGTGACCCAAGAAACTGCTGTTTTCTGGAGTGTGATCCTTGGATTGTACTGCCAGTTATGTAGAATGTGACATTTATCGGGTTTTTAATATACAAAAGTATTTTTAAAAAAGAAAATAAAAACAGCCTCTCAACCTACCAGCCAGATAGTCAAGAGTAAAAGTCTTACGGGACTCAGGGGCACGCCTGTAATCCCAACTGCTCAGGAGGCTCAGGCAGGAGGATCACAAGTTTGAGGCCAGTCTGGGCAACTCAGAGAGACCCGTCTCAGAATTAAAAATTTTAAATGGGAGGGGGAAAGCAGGGATTTAGCTCATGTTGGAGTGTTGCTTAGTGTGCATGAGACCCTAGGTTCACTCTCCAGACCTACAAAAAAATAGTAAAAGTTTCCTTTTTACCCACTTTGGAATACACTCTTGGTGGTATTTTTTAAATCTCATCCCTTCTTTTTGATAAACTTTACAGAGAGACAGAATCAAAACTGTTTTAGCATAGGCCGTGAGACTGATTGTAATATAAATTTAAACCACTTAGTAGCACATAAGACAAAGGAAAGCTAGTCCTGCTGAAGAGTGCAGTAGAATGTGTTTCTTTTCCCTTTTTTTTCCTTCTTTTTTTTTTTTTTTTCTTCTTGGCAGTACTGGGGATGGAACCCAGGGCCCTGCACATGCCAGGCAAGTGCTCTACCACTGGGCTACATCCCCAGCTTCCATTTTCTAAACTGGGTAATAATCTGTCAATAACCATTGATACTTGGGGAACTGGACAGTCTTTGATATGCCACTGAATTACACCTTGCTTTGGCAGATGACCCAGATAGCGCTTTAAAGGTCATGCCTTGCTCAGTCTTTCTGAGTTAAATCCGGAGCTCCGGGGCAGGTCTCTGCTGCCGGGTGTCCAGAGTCGGTACCTCTGGCTTTATGCTGGCAGGTTCCAGCACCCCGCCATGCCATTGCAGTGCCATTTCTGAAACTTCCTAGCCCATAACCTCATCAAGTCATCCTTAAAGGACAGTTCAAAATAAAACCTGTAACCCAAGTTTAAAAATTGTACAGAAATCCTATTTTTTCATAAAATGAATCGTAGTAGCCGAGGCAACGTGGACAGAGCCCATGACCCTGATCCTCACTCTTGACGGGAAGCCTTCCTAGTGCTCTGTGTGGGGGCCGTGCTTGGTCGCCCACCTCCCTCCCTCTGAGTTAACAGACCAAAGGGCAGAGGGTCTGTCCCCAGGACCCCCTGAGTCCATGCTGGTCCCCCCTCCCCCGAATCCAGGTGCCAAAGTAGAGTGTCCTGCGGCAACCACTGATGCCCTGCTGGCGTGACAAGTGGAGCACGTGCTGCCTGTGGAGAACCAGCTGTGGTGGGTGGACAGGGTGGACACGAGGCTGGTAGCTGTGAGGAGGAAAGGGACAGGAAGGGCTGGGGGGCTCTGCCTTGCTGGGCCACATTGTCCCCTGAGCTAAGGCTACTCTCTCACAGGGCGACAAGTTTGGGATCAGTGTCCCTCAAATGCAGAGCCTGGTCAGAGCAGTTGGAATGAGCCTCTGATGTGTTTCCAGATTGTGTAGAAACAGAGTCAATGGTGACAGTGATGCTGATGGGACACAAAGCTGCCACCAGCTGTGGGAGGCAGGGAGGCAGCCATGAGAGGAAGAGGCTGCTCGTGGCTGTCCATCTTGGGGTCATGCCTCAGTCATGCCCTTGGCTCTGATCTACTTTTGATTTGAAAACTTTAGAATATTTTATGCAAATGTCCAAAATCTGTGATTGTCAGCAGCAGTGCCAGAGTGT
This sequence comes from Glaucomys volans, assembly GCA_020662805.1. Classification (NCBI taxonomy): domain Eukaryota; kingdom Metazoa; phylum Chordata; class Mammalia; order Rodentia; family Sciuridae; genus Glaucomys; species Glaucomys volans. The sequence continues at coordinate 123,739 of JAJEJO010005142.1, read as the reverse complement.
GAGCGGGGCCCTGGGTTTGGCTAGGGAGACCTCAGCAGAGCTACAGAGATGCTGCCCCCCCCACTTCCATGGCCGTGCCTTCTCTGGACCTTCATTCTGACCTTGTGAAGGAAAGCACCTGGCGCTGGCAACTCCCATCGGAGAAATGAAAAAACTGAGCCACCAAGAAGCCAGCAACCGGTCAGAGTCCCCAGCTTGTGGGGCTTCCCTCCCACTCAGCCTTGTTTCCTTCCCTTGTCCTCTGCCTCTTGGGAGGGCCTGCCAGCTCAGGGCCACTCTTCCTCCAGAACCTTCCTGGACCGCCAAGGACTTCCTACAGCAGCATGGCGGAAGGGGGTCTGCTTTGAAGCCTGCGCGAGCGTTCCTCCAGGAAACGCCCAGCTCAGGCCTTAGGGCAGCTCCCAGGGGTAAATGCCAGCCACAGCGAGGATACAGCAGGTGGATGTGGCTGTCCTGCGTCACCCGCTGCAGCGGCCACCTTTGTGGTCTCTGAGAGCCCACGGCAGCCTCCATGGCCTGTGCTCAGGATTGAAGGCTGTCTGGATTTTCAACTGGTGTCCCCCATGAGTTCCAGCTGGGGCCACGGTGCTTTTCTCTCTCTGGCAGGACGCGTTTCTTCTGGGTCTTGCCTTCTGTCTCTGTCCTCCTGTCTTCCCTGGACCAGCTAATTTAGATTCTGTTCAGCTCGCATCCACGATGCTGCTGGCCTGTGACACTCGGAGCACGGGGTGTGAGGAAGTCTGCTGAGCAGCCTGAGCGCTGGGGGCTGCGGGTGCTTCTAATTTTGGCATCGAGACTTTACAAGTCTGCATTCTTGGCATTGCCTACCAGTTAGAACAGAACAACAAACCCCAATTTTTGTCATGGGAGCTGTAATTAAATGACAGCTGAACAAGGTGGCTGCTTACTGAGTCTTCATGGGGTGGGCGCTCAGGGGGGCCTGGGGATACAATGTGGACCCCACTCCCATGGACTTGTAGCTTAGACCGAGAGCCGAGGTGCTTACCAGGAAACAGAAAGGACACATCTGTTTGGCGGTGCCCTGGGAGGTCACGGCAGTGAAGTCCTCAAGGTGGGGGGTTCCCTTGGGGGGAAGCTTGGAGAAACTGAATCTGACTCCTCAGACTGGGGAGCAGAGCAGGGTCAGGAGTGAGGCTGTGTTCTGGGGAGGGCTGTCCCCACGTGGACGGAGCTGGCACCCGGCAGGAAAGCTCCATGCCACCAGCAGGCAGGCCTCCTCCCCCTGACAGGCTTCTGCCTCCCCTCGGAGCTGGAGCCTCTGCTCCGAGCTGGCAGTCTGGAACGGGTGCTCCCCTGCCAGTCAGCTCTTAGTATTCCTGCCGCCATCCGTCCTCCTCGCTGTCTGTTGACGTCCATCCCCATTGTGAAGGGCCAGCACAGGATGCGGGGGAGGCTGCCAGGCCAGGCCAAGCTGTGGCTGCTGTTCCCAGAGCTCTCTGGTCTCCATTCAGGAGCTGAGCAGGGAGGTTGGCTGCATAAATCCCACTTCAGTCTGTGAGCTCCCCAGAGAGGAGTTAGGTGGCTGTCTCCTTCCCTTTTTTTTTTTTTTCAGTGGTTAGATTTTTCTAAGTGGCCCTAAAGTCTTCAAAGGAATGACTGTAAGTTTTGAAAATGGAGATTGCAGTTTGCAGTTTGACAGTGAGTTGAACATGGAGTTCAGAGTCCCCGGAAGAGCTGAGCAAGACCAGGGGATGGGAGGGCACGTGGGGATGTGCAGACTCTGCTGCGTCCCATCATTTGGGAAGCCTGTTTAGTTCTGCCTCTTCCCCATCAGTGTTCGTCACCCCGCCACATCTCCTACCGCTTGCTGCGGCCAGAACACTCCCAGCTGCGCCTTCAGATTGACATTTTAAAGCATTGTATCTTCTTTCTGTCCAACACAAAACTGCTGCACAGAACCCCCGCTAAGCTCTCCAAAGACACCCACCGAATAACAGCCCACAGACACCATTTCTGGACCTGAGTGGCTTCTGTGGGTGGAACTCGGGGTCGCCATCGCTGGCTCCCGCTCACCAGCCCTCGTGGAAGGCGGCTGCGTGGCGCAACAGCACCTGCGAGGCCAGGTCCCTCTGATCCCTGGTGTATAAGCGAGGACACAGGTGCATAGCAGTGCAGCCACCTGCCAAGGTGGGTGAGTGAGGGGGTCTGGGTTCTCGCTCAGACCCCAGAGCCCTGGGCAGACTACCCGCTTCCTGCCGGCTCAGCCCCCAGGGGCAGCCTGGCGCCTGGCTTGCGGGGAAGTTCACTCCCCACTCTCCTCTCCTGTGCAGCTTCATTGCCGTGGAGAACATCGACAGCTACTGCGTGCTCATCTCCTCCAAAGCCGTGTACTTCCTGAAGAGCGGAGACTACGTTGACCGAGAGGCCATTTTCCTCGAGGTCAAATACGACGACCTCTACCACTGCCTCGTCTCCAAGGACCACGGCAAGGTATACGTGCAGGTGACCAAGAAAGCAGCCAGCACAAGCAGCGGCGTGTCCATCCCAGGCCCGTCCCACCAGAAGCCCATGGTGAGTCCCCAGCCGCCCCCAGCACTGGGGTGGGCAAGCTCTGGGTCCAGGGGTGGCAGCCTGTGAGGGTCGGTCTGCACTGGGTGCTGCCCTCCAGCTTCACAGTGGCCTGGCACATAACTCAGCCTTTGCACTTCATTCCCCCCAACCCCAGTGAGTGGCAGCGCTTCCTCTGGTTAATCGTGAGGAAGAACTACAGGACTTGGGGGTTCCGTGCAGCTGAAGTGCCACTCTTCATTTTTGGGGTGTCAACTGTGAGAGAGCTCACCGTGTGCTGTCTCTGGGAACAAAGGAGCGGCACCTGGAGTGCTCTGTAGATATTTGTAGATAAAGATCATACTTGGCCTCTGAGGGAGGGGGCTTGGGCAGTGAAGCTCCTGGGACCAGTACTCGGAAGGGCACCGGCACGCCAGGCCGCACGCTGAGCCCTTCATGAGGGTTGTCCTCTGCCGACTGCCACTGTCCTCACTGTGCCGCTGAGTCGGGGATCAGGGCAGCCTCATTCAGGCCACTCAGCTGACTCCTAAGGAAGTCAGACTTAGACCCAGCCAGCCCCACTCCAGGATCTAGGCCACACAGCCCCTCGCTGTTCAGCGCTGGCCAGGGGACTGCTGAGCTGAACAGGTGAGGAGGCCACCTGACCTGGCAGCGTGTCTGACACCCAGGTGTTAGTCCTGCCGGGCTCACCTGGTGTGCAGGGTTCTCCAGCCTGCATTCTGGAAAGTGCCTCATTCAGAATGGCCTGCTTACCTCTGGTCTTTCTGCAGATCAGAAATAGCAGTGGCCTTATCGGGCCCTCTCCACAGGACCTCTGACCTTCCCCTGCTGGGAATGCACTTGGGTTTGGTTTGGCCGTGAGGTTTTCCTGAAGTCACTGACTTAGTTCAGGCTGGCTGGCTAAGAGAGCTAGTACCCCGAAGGGTGAGTTTTCTAGTTCCTCCCACAGGTGGGGAGCTACACTGCCCCCCATGTCCCTGCTTTGAAGGCAGGTGAGCAGGCAGTGTTCCAGGCTAAATAGCTCCATTTCCCAGCCACCACTTGAATCCCGAAGTCAGCCCTTTGTCGCTGTTCATGATCCTGGTCCAGCAAATCCTCACCTCCTCAGAGTGGACACTGGCCCCAGTTGGGGGCTCCCAAATCAATTGGGTTGGCTGTGGTCACCTGGGGAATACATTAGAAATGCAGGTCCCGGGATCCACCCAGATCTTTACGTCAGAATCAACTAGAAGGGGCCCTTGGGACTCTGCGTTTCTTCAGAGTGTCTCAGTGTTATCCTGCTGTCTGTGGGCTGGGAGCTGTTGCCTGGTGGCTCTGCCCTGCCCAGGCCCTCTGGTTGTGTTGGGTCTTCCCACCTCGTGGACACGGGGCTCACTCTTTCTTCCTCTTAGGTTCATGTGAAATCTGAGGTCCTTGCTGTCAAGTTATCACAAGAAATAAACTATGCAAAGAGTCTTTACTATGAACAGCAGCTCATGCTAAGACTCAGTGAAAATCAAGAGCAGTTGGAGCTGGACTCCTGAGAGGCCCAGCTGCCAGAGGGACGCTCCCAGACACAGACCTGGCCACCTGGAGGATGGATGCCTGTGTCCTCGGCTCAGATCAGAGAGGAACCAGAAGAAGGTCTGGGGAAGACGGCGAGGAACAAGGAAGAGGAAGCCCTCATGGGAGAAATACACATGGAAGCTGGATTAGTTTGTGGGGCAGGGAGTTACTTGAGATTATGGGGAAGTAATTTTTAAAAGGCATTGGTTGAATAACGTCAAAAAAAAAACAAAAGTACTGAGGTGACTCTGATTTGTACATCGCCCTGTATCTGCTAACGTGTGTACGTACAACTGTGTGTCTGTAAATACACAGGAGCTTCCGAGCAGGGCTGTGCTGTGTGTGAAGGTTTGTCCCCTGTGACGTAGTATAAATGCCCGGCTCTCCTCTGGCGCTGGTCTCCACACCTCACCCAGGGCGCTCTCTGGAGAAAGGCTTCCTTGACCCCAAGGAGTGTCGCGTCCGAGTTCTGCACTTGCAGCCAGTGGGTCGCGCTGAGGCCTGGGCGTTAGGAGCGAGGCCTTGGTGGTGTGTGGCCGCCCCAGAGGGAGCCGGCCGCAGAGAAGGCTGCAGAGAGCTCCCAGTGGCCTGTCCCTGTCCTCACTCTGCTACAGATGCTGCTTAGGTGGTCCCGATGGTTTCTCATCTCTGTCCCCTTGATTTTCCCCTGCCTGGTCTCGCCCCCGGGAGGTGATGTTGCTGCGGGTGCGCGCACACACACACACACACACACACACACACACACAGACACACTGTAAGTTCTCCTCGCACTGTTTTTAGAGAAGTCTGAAACATCAGTGCCTCTGCTGATAAGAAGGCCACGTGCCAGCATCACAGCCCAGGGACAAGGATGGTGATGCCAGGATAAGGAGGAAGGAAAGAGGGTCTTAGAGACAGTGTGAAGCACGGGCATTGAGACCTGTGTGTGGGAGCTTCCCTTGGAGCCAGGATTTGGCTGGAGCGCGTCTTGTCCTCAGTTTCAGTCCAGTGTGGCCGAGCCTCAGCCTTCTGGCTCTTGGCCTCAGCTTCCCCTTTCCTGTAGGAAAAAGCAGCCCCGGGGGGGAAGGCTCCCTCCCCGAGGAAGGACTCTCCTGTGACTTCAGATCTTTTATTTTAGTAAGCTAATCAGTGTCCTTGGCCTTGTCACAGAACTGAGACCTGAGGTGGCCGGGGCCCAGTGGATGCGTGGAAGGTGTGGGTGTCCAGCGCTCGCGCCCACTCCTTCCAAGACGCAGATGAAGCAACCTCTCCCCGGCTTCCTCCGTCTCCCTCCCACCCCCTACGTGTGCACATGCGTGGGTGCTCAGAGAGGAGGAAGGGCGCTCTGCACCTGGGTCATGTTCCTGGGAGCAGGTGTCTTGACCTCCAAGGTGGGACAGTCCCCCTGGGGCTGCAAGCCGGAGGGTCACATAATGGAGTGTTGGCTTTTGCAGGTCGAGTGGTTTGGGGTCAGTTCGTTTGGGGCTGTCTGGGTGGCCATCATGAAGGTACCAGTGCTCACACGACCCACAGCGGAAGGGCCAAGTGTCAGCTCCCCCACCTTCCTCACCAGCCTTTTCCTGCCCCCGACAAGCCTGGTTTGAGGCCATCAGTCACCCACTGCCTGAGATTACTCTCTTCCACATGAAGCTCTGGGAAGGGTTAACTCTGTGCATCAGTGAAACTTGTCACTTGCTGGGACAAAGTCACTTGAGATGTCCTCACTGGGTGGAGGAGCCAGCATTACCGTGGAGGTCTGCTGGGGCCCTGCAGTCTGCTGGTACTTGGAGATATGCGAAGCCCTCCTCCGGCTCCTTTCTACCTGAACCCACTCTGGGAGCAGCTGTCCGCTCCCATGAGAAGCTGCTTCCCTGACATTGAAGGGTGGATGTCACGGGGGCTCCAGAGACCAAGGGGCAGGGCTGCCAGGCGGCAGGGCCAGCTCCACGCTTACCCACTCTCCCGTCCCTGCAGCCTCGTGCCAACCTGGGCAAGAGCGCAGGGGTTTTGTCGCGTCCTAGTTTGTCGAGACAGAAGCCAAAGCTGTGGAAGAAGCAGGCCCTGCCCTGGCTCCTCAAACCCCATCTCTTTTTAAATGGGTATTTAACCTATGGTGTCCAAGACATTTTTAGGACAATTTCTACCAATTTTAATGCTGCCTCAAATCCACGGTTCCTCGTTGAGGAAAGTAAAGTTGATGGAATGAATGGGGGAGGTTGGATAAGGAGACCAAAAGCCGTCCCAGTTCCTTGGCCAACACGTTGGAAGGCCAGACTGGCCCGTGGCCCCAGCCCCAGGCCTGGGCCCTGTGTGGTGGAAACAGTTGGGTGACCGTGGCCCCAGCCCCAGACTACTGGGCCTGGTGGGTGCTCACCTCCATGTTCAGAAGGCTCCAGGGCCACTTCATTTTCTAGTGTCACCTGTACCTCAAAAACTGAGAGTAGCTGCTTGGTGAACTTCTGACAACAGAAGATCTATTATTCCTCACTGTGTAACACTCAGCCACCAGTGTGTATAGATCTGTGAGCTGGTTCCCATATCAGATCGTCTCTTCTTCCTGTGGAATAAAATGCGTTGTTGACTTCCCAGACTCGTTTGCTTTCTCCTTGTTTCCTGGTGTTCCATAGAGTCTAGAATCTTCACCCACGGCATATTCCAGGCATGGCAGACACCAAGCAGTCCCAATAAAATGCAGCCTCTGCCCTCCTTCCAGGGAAATGCATCAGCTGGACAGACCTCACACCTGGACCAGTTCTTGGCCTCGGAGTGAGCAGCTTGTGGGGCCGCAGCTCACCCTGCCACCCCAAGGCTGCTGGGCTGAGCCCCCAGGACGGATGTTGTCGTGTAGAGTTAAGCAGATGAAAGGGAGGCTAAGCGGGACTATGCAGAGACAGGAGTGGCTCTGGAGGGCATCATGCAGGCCCAGGAAGCTTCAAAGATGAACTCAGGCACTGCTGAAGAGCCAGCCAGAGGACCACAATTCATGATGGAGCTCGCCACACTGGCGTCACTGGAGACCTTCCTGAGAGCAATTCTGATGGAGGGGTGGGGCTGAAATCTGGGTGGGAGGAGGTCCAAGGGAAAAAATGGAAGGAGAGAAATTGGAGACACCAAGTATTGACAGCTCTGAAGGAATCTGGCCCTGCATGGAAGGAGAGGATTGACTCCTGTCCCAGAGGCTGAGGCAGGAGGATCCCCAGAGTCCAGGAGTGTAGGCAACCCCATCTCCAAAACAAGAGGGAGGCCATGAAGGAGAAGTGGCTGGTCAAGAGCATGGAGCTTGTTTTCTCGATCAGGCAGGAGGTGATGGGACTTGGGGACTTGGGGGAGGAGATTTAAATAGCCACAGAGGACGGGAAACACGTGCAGGCTCGTCACCATTTGTCAGGCAGCACCCGTGCCATCTGAAGTTAGTGGCCATGAGCTCACAGTGAGCCAGGCAGCCTGCTCTGTTTCTCCAGCTGCATCAAGCACTGAGCTCAGTGTGGACCAGACAAAGAAGATTTAACCAAGACGTGCTCCTGTCACCCATCCAGTCACCCAGCCACCACTGCCCTCTTGACCTCCACAGTTGGAACAAAATGTCAAACAAATCCCAGAGCTTAAAGCAGAAAGGGCCACACTCCCCAAAGCATCTAAACATGTGGGCCTCCTAAGTGGGAGAGAGTGGGAGGTGCGGGGACCCCCAGCCGGAGCACAGCTGGACCAGCTCAGCTGGCGGGCCCAGCAGGGCAGTGTTGACTAGGAACACCCAGGCACCCCAGGGCACAGGAAGGGTGTGCGTGGACACACTTGTTCTCCGCCAAGCTCAACATGCTGCCCTGCCAGGTACCAGTTCCCTAGGTAGCCACAGCCCCGCTTCCTCCAGCTTCTCAGAACAAGAATGTGGTTTCTGGCACTGCAAAGTAAACTCGGTGTTCTGCTCCCGGGACGCTGTGTCCCAGGACCTGAGGACAGGTGCCCGAAAGCTCCTACAGGGCCTCTGGAGCACAGGTCCAAGGACATGCACTATTAGTTAGAAGTTTTGATGAATCCAGCGAGCGCTTGTCCAGGAACTTGAGGGTGAAATTTTGCTTGCATCTGCGAGGGTCCTGAAAGTGATTGCCAGCCCAAGCAGCGTGGCTGGGGGACAAGTAAACAGCCATACAGACCAAAGATGAGTGTTCAGATTTTTATGCAAATGCCAAGCAAAAATACACTTTCACGCCTGTGTCGCGTCCTGTGAGAGTGGTCACTGCACACTGACCCCTTTTTGCTTCCCCTCCCCAATGTCACCCCTCCCTACTCCATCCACTCCACCTCAAATTAATACGTTTCCCAACCCCTGCCCGTGCTTGTATGGACACCTGTATACGTTTACTCCTTTATTTCAGTACTGGGTGTCCAACCCAGGGCCCAATGCATCCTGCCCAGTACTCTGCCCCTGAGCTACACCCCAGCCTTTTTATTTTTTACTTTGAGACAGGGTCTAAGTGACCCAGGCTGGGCTCAAACTTGAGACCTCCTGCCTTGGCCTCCTGAACATTGATTTTTATTTCTGTGCTATGGATTCCAGGAGCTGATTGTAGTGAGAGGGAACGTCCAAGCTCTCTTTCCCGACGGGCGGGCAGGCAGGCATGTATGCACTGTACCCATGCATGTAAGAGGCCTCTCTCTGCCTCTTACCAGTCTGGTAAGTACTAGGCGAGAGCGCATTCTCTACGTTTCCATAGCCCTGACTTTGACCCCCATTTGGGTGTTGGCATTCAGCTTGCCTGCCCCTGGATTACAGCAGACGACCTTCAGCAGCTGTTCCTATAGCCATATTCTTTTGGCTCCTTTAATTTCTTTTTCATGTAACAATATATGAATAGATTTCCTCATTCAGAACCACCTGTAAGCCCTGCAGTAAACCTCACTTGGACAGAATGTGTTAATTTGTTTTTCTTTTTATATGGTTCCTGGTTCTTTTTACTAACATTGTGAGTCTTTGCATATGATTTTCTTTTTTCATAGTATCTTCATCATATTTTAAGATTAAAATTATTGTGCCTTGGGGCTAGAGACATGGCTTAGTGGTAAAGTGCTTGCCTATTTACACACGAAGCCCTGGCAAAAGATCCCCAGCACCGCAAAAAAAAAAACAACAAAAAAAACAACACTGCCTTCCTAAAATGAATCCAGGGACCGGGGTTGTGGCTCAGTGGTAGAGCACTTGCCTGGAACGTGTGAGGCACTGGGTTCGATCCTCAGAACCACATAAAAATAAATAAGTAAAATAAAGGTAGTGTGTCCATGTACAACTAAAAAGTAAGAATAAAAAATAAAATAGATTCAGGAGCTTCCCACCACATGCTGTGGCTTGCAGAACTTAAATTACACTAGAATTTTCCTGTTTTGGTTTTTGAAGGATAGATGAAAGTAAACTGTAAGCCCTCAGTTCTGGAACTTTTTCAGTGATTCCCTTTCATCTTTATCTCATTGTCTATTGGAACATTCAGGTTTTCCATTTCTTCTTGTGTCAGTTTTGGTAAAATTTGAGTTTTTTGGCATCAGTCATGTAAGTTTTCAGATGTGTTGTCTTACTGTTACATGGATTCTCTGAATTATTTTAATTCCTCCTGTCTGATGTGTTTTATTTTTCTCATCATTAATCATGCATATTCTTACCTTTCCTCATAATTTTTGTTTTTGTGATCCTGGGAACCCAGGCCTCGCACATGCAAGGCAAGTGCTCTACCCCTGAGCTACGTCCCCAGCCTCAGAACTAACTTTTTGAGTTTTTTCAAATAACCAGTTTGAAATTTGTTTCTTTGCCACTTTTGTTATTATTCTATTGATTGGATCTTTAATTTTTTATTTCCTCTACCTGGCTCGTTTTTATTTATCTTACAGTTGTTTTCTTGCTTTGGAAGATAAGTACTCAGTCATCCTTTGGTGCTCATGGGAGTGTGGCCATGGCCGCCCCCAACCCCCTGGAGATGGTAAGCCCGCAGATGCTCACGTTCCTCATATAAGATGGTGTGGTGTCTGCACATTACCTCCGAACACCCGCTCCCTGTGCTTAGATCATCTCTAGAGTCCTGCTTACACCTAACGCAGTGCAATGCTCTGTAAGTGGTTGGTAATCCTGTATCATGTGAAGGATAGTGACATGGAAGAGCCCTGTACATGCTCACTGCAGACACAGTTTTCTTCTGAATATTTCCCATCCTTAGCTGAATGTGCCAATTTGGAGTCCCTCAGATAGGGACTCAGGGACCTGGAGCTTAGTTTTGTTTTGTTGTATTTTTTTTTAAACTTTCTTCTTGAATAATGGTATTTTAAAGTTATAAATTTTCCTCTGAATACAGCCTGTTTTCTGCATGGGTTTTGGTATTGTGTTCTCTCATTACTTTCTAGGTAGTAGGAATGTTTTTGTTCTTTTGTTGTTTTGTTTTGTTTTGTTTTGTTTTGTTTTGTTTTGTTTTGTTTTGTTTT
>JAJEJO010005142.1:68885-102539 GCA_020662805.1 Glaucomys volans | reverse complement strand
TTAAAAGTCTTTTTTATCCTTATCTCTTATTTTAAAAGGCTGAATACAAATCCCTAAATGTTTTTTAAAAATCTAGGAAAGTGAAAAAAGCAGCAGTCTCATCCCAGCCTCCTATGGTGGGGTAACTTCTAAAGACCAAAGTGAGTTCTCTTGGGACAGAAACACACAGTGTCAGAGACCAGCAAGGGGCCCCCCCACCCTGCCTCCACCCCGTGCTCAGGAGGCCTGGCTACAGAGTAGGCCCCTGGCTGAGGCAGACTCCCCCTTGGGAAGGGGTCCTGTCTCCAACTCCCTCGCAGCCCACCTGCCCTTGGGGCCACCTCCCCTTTATGCCTGTGTCCCGTCCTCTCTGCTCCCACTGTTGCTTCCAGACCCCCCACCGCTCAGGTTGTCCCCACCAGCAGCAGATAGCCCTCCTCCCATTTCAGGGTTCCCTGGGACTCCCAGCTCAGCCTCCCATTGGTTCTTTGCCTCTTTAAATTAAAATTCCATGGGTCGGAGCCTCCCTGCCCTCTGGCCTTCTCTGGTGCCTTCCAGAGCCTCTGCCTCTACTGACGCGGTGCCTCTGCCAGTGTCTCAGAGAGGAAAGTTAGAATCTCCACCGCAGATCGTGCATGGGGTTCTAGATTCTTCCTTCCAGCTCTCGCTCCTGGGTTGAGGCTGCGTTCTCAGGTCCACACTCAGGATTTTTGTCTTCTGATGAATGGACTCTCTCATTTTGGAGTGTCCCTTTGTCCCTGGTTGTGTTCTGGGTCCTGCAGGGTATTCTGCTCTGATGGGAGTGGGGCCACAGGAGATCCTGGGGCAGGGCCACCCCTGCTTCTTTTGCTTTCTCTTTTTGGTGCCCCCCTTAACGAAGAGCCTGTGGCTGGTCCTGTGTGTGTGTCCCCTGACCGCCTGTCTGGTGTACCTGCATTGAATGTGATTGACAGGTTGAGCCCGCGCTTTTTCTCTGCCTTCTATTTGCCCATCCATCCTCTGCTCCTTTTCTTTCTGCGTGGGGTTTGAGCGCGCTGTAGAATTGCTGTTTATTTCCTCTACTGGCTTTTTTTTTTAAAAAAAATTCAGACTTTATTTTTTAGAGTAGTTTAAATTCACAGCCATTTTGAGTGGACACTACAGAGAATCCCCACATGCTCCCTGCCCCCGGCACACACAACCTCCCTCCTAGTTGACATCCAGATGCCAGTGGCTGGCGAGCACCTGCCTTCCCAGCTGCTCAGGAGGCTGAGGCAGGAGGATCACTTGTGTCCAGGAGTTGGAGGCCAGCCTGGGCAGCACAGTGAGACACAGTCCCAAATTGTTTTTCTGTGCATTACAAGCAGTGCGCCTGCGTGGATGTGTGTCACTCATCTTGGCTTTTACACGTCCCCGTTGCTGTCTGTGGGTTCAGCACGTCCTGGGATCAGCGTCCTCCCTCCCACAGTCCACCTCGAGCTGATGGGGGCCGCCCCTCGTGCTGTGCAAGAACTCTGAGCAGAACTGTTCTACTCCTGCCTTGTCTTCTGTCTGTGCTCCGGTTGCCAGTCATGTCCCCACATTTGCCGTGACGTTGCCATACGCCACGGTCTTTGCTTTAAGGAGCTGGTGGTCCTGTAAGTAATGTTTGTAAGTGCTCACACGGTCCCTTTCCATTGCCCCTTATTCTTTGCTGCAGATTTAGGATCCCTTGGGGACACTTCTCTGTAGTCTAAATAATGTACTTTTAGTATTTGTTGTGGTGAAGTTATGCCAGCAACAAATTATCACAGTTTTTGTTTTTGTGAAAATGTCTCTATTTTACCTTGAGGAATTTGCACTGGGTGAAGAATTCTAGTTGCCAGGTTTTTTCTTTTTCTTTTTCTTTCTTTCTTTTTTTTTTTTTTGGAACCAGGGATTGAACCCAGGGGCACTCCACCACTGAGCCACATCCCCAGCCCTATTTTGTATTTTATTTAGAGACAGGGTCTCACTGAGTTGCTTAGGGCCTTGCTAAGTTGCTGAGGCTGGCTTTGAACTTGCGATCCTCCTGCCTCAGCCTCCCAAGTGCTGGGATCACAGGCGTGAGCCACCATGACCTGCCAATTTTCTTTGAGCACGTTTAAGATGTGATTTTACAGCTTTTTGGCTTCCTGTGTTCCTGATAAACCAAAACTAAATAACTTATCTTTGTTTCTGTGACTGTGATGTGATCTTTTGAATGTGGCTGGTTTGAAAGAGTTTCCTTTATCTTGGGCTTTCAGCATTCGACGCTGTTGGTCCAGAGGTGCTATCTTGGGGTCGATCCTGCTTGAGGTGTTGGGTTGGACTTCAAGTGTCCCCCAAAGACTCAGAGTTGAAGGCCTGGTCCCCAATGCAGGAATGTCCAGAGGCGGGCTTTTGGGAAGTACTGGGTCATAAGGACTCTGACTTCATGGGTGGATTAATCCACTTTGGCTGAATGGACTGCTGGGAGGTGGTGGAAGCTGTGAGACGTGGAACCTAGTCCAATGAGTGTGTCCTTAGGGATGTGACCTTGGGGACGGGCTGCATCTTGTCCCTGTCTCCCCACTTCCCTCTCCCTTTCCCTGTACTTCCGGGCTTTCCTCCACCACATCCTGCTGCCATGATGTTCTGCCCTGCCTCAGGCCCACGGCAGTGGAGCCAACCATGGACCGACCCATGAGCCAAAATAAATCTTCCCTCCTTTAAGTTGTTGGTCACAGCAGTGAAATGAATTGCTCTCTTTCATGTATTTTGGGCAATGGTCGTTGTCTTTTCCAATGAAGTCTTTGCCCCATTCTCCCTCTTCCTCTTCTGTTACTCCCAACGAAAGCCTATTGGCTGACTTAATACTAGTCTACAGCTCTTGAATGCTTTGTTCCCCCTTATTCTCTTTTCCTTGTGTGCCTCAGTCTGGGTTACTTCTCTTGACCTGGATTTCAGTTCATCCATCACTCCTTCAGCCATGTCCGGTGTGGTATTAAGCACTTCCAAGGTTGCTTCATTTCAGACACTGTGTTTTTCAGTTCTAGAACTGGCATGTAAAAGTTTCCTTTTCTATGCTGAATTTCCCCATTTGTTCACATGTTCCACTGTTGAAACACCTGTTCACTATTTTCACTAAATGGTTTAACATATTTGTATATTTTAAGGTCTTTGCTAATTCCGACATCGCATTTTCTGCCATTGATCATTTTTCTTTCTTTCTTTTATGGGTCACATTTCTGCTTCTTTACATGCCTGATGATTTTTATTACATACTACATATGTTGAATATTATACTGTGGAGACAACTCTGGATTATGATATAGTACTTGGAAGAATGTTGAACCTTTTTCCAGCACACTCTTAAATAACTGGTGGATCTTCCTGATTTTAAGGATGGATTTTGGACTTTGTTAGGATAGATGTGTTTCCATTTTACCCAGAGTCCTAGAAAGACGCCTTCCTCCTAGGGTAGGGGCCTTACTTTCTGGATTTTTCTTTGGCTCTGTTTTGTTACCTGTTCCACAAATTTGAATGGTCTTGGCAGCCCTGGACTCAGAACTCTCTTTTCTCCACCTGGTGAGACTTTAGCTCTCTACTTGGAACCCTCTGCCCTGGGCCAGTGTGAAAATCATCCTCAGGCTGAAAGTCAAGGTGAGGGCTGAGCTCAGCCTCATGAGCTTCGCTTCTTTTAGGGGTCATAACTTCACGTGGTCTGATAATGGTTTCACACATCTGTCCAGTTTTATGATTCCTTGACAGGCAGATGAGTCCAGTAGCAGCTACTCTGCCCTGGACAGAAACAGAACGCCTCCTCTCCTGAGGTCCCTCTCCCATCAGTCTCTTATCTGCATGAGGCCATCCTCTCAGGTCTTCAGCGGCCTTCACTTTGCTGACTCTTCCTGGTGAGGCCTCACCTCTCCGAGTGTGAAGCTGTAAGTGCCCGGGTGAGCCACTCTCGGAAACACTTGCATTTCCCACTTTGAGAAGGAAACCATGATTTCTGGATTTTTCTGCTACACTTCCTCCTCTGCATCCCTGGCTGCTGGCCTCTCTTCCTCGCCTGCCAGCATGGGCAGCCGCAGTGTGCACTGTCCGCTGGCTTCCTGTCTCCAGCCAGATGCTCCCTGGTGTCCACGTGGGCTCCACGGTTCCGGTGCCCTTCCTGCGCCAGCTCCAGGTTGCCCCTCCAGCCTGACCTCTGCCCGGGGCCAGACCTGTGCCCCCACTCCTGTCCCTCGTGTCCACTGTGAAGTCTGAAGAGTGTCCTGAACCCAGCACATCCCAGGCTGGACTCCTGGCTTTGGCCTTCACAGACCACCGCTCCCTCAGTCTTGCCCACTCTTCCGGTTGCTCAGTCCAGTAGTTTGGGGTCATCCTGGAAAGGTCTCTCTGCTCAATGCCACACCGCTGCTCAACTTCAGCAGGCCACCGCCATCTGGCGCCCCTGGATGAGAGGCCTCTTTGCTCCAACTCTTGCCCCCATATCAGCCAGGGCCACAGCAGGGGACAGAGGAGCTGTGTCCTGGGATACAGAGTGGTTACCAAGGACACCAACAAGATCCTGAGGACAGGTGAGGTCATAGCTGATGGGAATTCTGTTTAGGGTGGGAAATCAGGTGCTGCCAAACTTCAGCCCCGGAGAGAGAGAGAGAGACAGACAGACAGACATAGAGAGGTCGCTTGCCAGGGGAGCAGATGGCCTCACCTCGCCTGCTGCCCTCTGGCCGCCTACCCCTGTCTCCTTGGCTGAGCCGAGGGCTGGGGCCTGGATGAGGTGCATGGAGGTCAGTCATGTCCATACGATGCAGTCCAAGGAGGGCAGCCTCCCAGGCAGAGAGCAGGGTGGGAAGGGGACATGAATCTAGAAGGCAACCAGGTAGCATCCCAGAGCGCAGACTCACCCACCATGGCCCCCTCTCCCCAGAGCAGCCAGAGGACCCTTGGGCTCCAGTGAACCAGAGTGGAAGGCGGAGGTGCAGGACGGACAGCGCTGGGGTCCAGCGACACCAGAGCAGGAGTGCCTCCTGCCAACCAGGAATGCTCAGCTTCGTTGAAAGAAAGGAGTGAGCCTCGTTGTAACTCACCGACGGGACATTTGGGCGTCTGCTCACTACACTTTAGCCCGCGACCCTCCACGTCTATCAAAGAGGGTAAAAATGGTGTCATCTCTGTCAGGTTGGTGAAGAGTTGAATAAGATCAAATGGCTTAGGGAGATGCTTGGCCATATCCCAAGTCCCTAAGCAATGGCAACAGTCATATCATGCCATCACCTTCCCCGGCAAATGCTTCATTATGGGCTTTGAAGAGATTCTTCTAGAGAACAGATCAACTGTGGAAGGGAAAACAGATCAAGACATGGAAGGGAAGGATCCCAGCCCCCCACTCCACAACCACACAGGGACAGCCTCCTGACCCCATGCCTGCCAGGTAGAGCCCAAAGAGGAGGGTCCTACCCTTTCCTAGGCAAATCGTCCCCACCGGGATGGCACTGGCTGCCGGGCCCCACGATGGCCCTCGTGGACAACAGCTCCAGGTCCACTCTGAACCGGGCTGGCCCTGACTCGCTGTAGCAAAGGAGGCCAGTCGCTGGAGGAGTGGGGACCCTGCGGGAGAGGAGACCCCATGGGGAGGCCACAGAGATGGGGAGAGGACGCAGGGACAGCCCAGGCACCCTGGTGAAGCAGGTGAGCCCAGCCTTCTTGGGGTGGCAGTATGTTCGGGAGACACGGGGCAACTCCCCTGCCCGGCGGAGGTCCCAGAGCCGCCCCTGCGCCCTCGGATCCGAAGGAGCAACGGACGCTTCCCACCCGCCTCGCAGCCGCAGGTCCGCCGGGCAGCGGGGCTGGACGGTGCCGGGAGCGCGGCGGCGGCCGCAGGGGGAGGCGCGCTGGCCGGCGGCCCCATTCCTCTTCTTGATTGGCACTTTAATGAGGGCAGAAGGGCTGACCCCCTGCCAGGGGGCCAGTTCATGCCCCGTTTATCTCGCGGCCCGAGTCAGACTAAAACAACACCGCGGGCCGCGCAGCCAGGAGCCGCCGCCGCGCCGCGTGATGGATCGAGCGGCCGCCGCGCGCCGGCAGCTGGAGCGTGTGGGGGCCGCGCCTGGCGGCCGGCGACCGAGGCCACGCCGCCCCGGCCCTGCGGGGGCCTCCGGCTCCGCCCAACACCAATGCCAAGTCTAGGAGGCCCGAGCCCCACGTGCTGGGGCCGCCTCGGGTCCTGGGGCAGAGCTGGGGGCTGGCGAGCGGCGGGCTTTGAGTCCAGCAGCCTGTGCAGGGGCCCAGCCGAACCTGTTCCTTGCTGTGCAACCCTGAGAGAGTCCGTCAACCTCTCTGAAACTCTGAGTCCTCATCACACTCACATGTCTAGCCCTGGATTCTTGTGAGAATGAAATAAGTCCTGCTGGCCAAGCCCCAGGTCAGGATGCAGACCCTCTGGTGAGGCCTCCGTTTGCCCCGGTGTCCCCGATGGTCCCACAGCACCCACATCTGTCGACTGACATAGCAGCGCCCCTCCCACAAACAGGCGCTGCCATCAGGAATTGTCAGCAGACGCCACAGCCCTGAAGCTTAGGCTGGCCCCCTGGACACGCGGAGAAACCGAGGTTCAGAGGGGAACCTGCCCAGGGTCCCGCCGAGAGCAGGGGCAGATGGGAGACTCCAGCCCAGACACATCTGGCTCCAAAACCCGCGCGGCCGCTCCAGAGGCGCTGGGCTGTGGGCTGGAATTTCCCTGTCAGCCTGGGTGGGAAGCCAGCCAGGCCCGTGTGCCCTGAGGCCAGGGGACAGCGCCCGCCCTGGATGCCCTGGGAGGAATGCGGGGTGCTGCAGGCGGCAGTCTTTCCCACTGTCCTCCCAGTGCCCCAGAGTGAACTTGAACTCTGAGCCACTCCCCAGCCTCGCAGGAAGAGGGGACGCAGGGTAACGGCAGCCCCCTCCCGCTCGGGCCTTTGTGGCCAGGTCCTCAGCTCTGGGACGGGACAGTGACTGGGGCCCCAGCAGCTGCTCCCCGAGCTGAGGAGAGAGCACTCAGCTGGACAGATGTCTCTGGATTCCAGAGAGCCCGGGAGGGGCGGAAAGTTCTTTCCCGGGCCTTCGTGGGCCTTGTCTGGACAGCCAGGCCTCCCGGGAAGGGAGGGAACCGGCCTCCACTTGCAGGAGACTTCACCTCCCGATGAACTCCTGAAGGGCAGGAGGCCAAGCCCAGCTGAGGTCAGAGAAAGTAGCAGGGCCACTGTGGGGCTCCACGTGGTCTTCCCGCGCTGGCCACAGGCCCTCCAAATGGATGTCTGCCTGAGCAGATGCCCCCAGACAAAACGCGACCCGCCCTGGTGGCAGGGCCAGAGCAGGAGGCCCAGGGTGGGCTGAGCCCCCAGTTCTGACCCACCAGACTAGGAGAAACCCCGGATTTGGCCCAGAGTTCTGGTGCCTGGGCCTGGACCTGAATGGTCTCATAGCTGGCTCCTGCCACCAGAGCAGATTCCCTTTCCTCCAGGGACGGAGGTGCAGGCCTGTAATCCCAGACTCGGGAGGCTGAGGCAGGAGGATTGCAAGTTTGAGGTCAGCTTGGGCAACTTAATGAAGCCCTGTCTCAAATTTTAAAAATACGGGTTGGGGATGTAGCTCAGTGGGTAGAGGGCCTGCCTTGCATGCACAAGGCCCCGGGTTTGATCCCCAGCACCACAAAATAATAATAATAATAATAATAGCAACAACAACAACAATACAATCGAAAGGGCTGGGCTGTGGCTCCACAGGAGAACACCCTGGGCTCAAGCCCCAGGGCCAAGAGCGATGTTTAAGGAGCCTCCTCTTGGCCGTCAACCTGCACCACTTGCTTCAAATGCCCGTCCTCAGGGAAGCCCTCCCTGGCTGATGGCCCTCCCACAGGACCCCTGTCAGAACGAGTCCCGTCCCTGTTACCGCCACCCAGTTCCATCAGGCCTTCCCTGTGGTTCACTCACTGAGGTCACCTTCTGATTACATGTGTCCACAGTGATGAGCCCTGAAGGCAGCAGCTGTCTGTTCCCAGACCCAGTGGTGGCGTGGCCCACAGCGGGTGCCTGACCAATCCTGTGAACTCGACACCACTGGCCAGTGCGCCTCCCAAGGAACCGAGACTCCGCTGTGTGTTCTGTTCACCGCCGTGTCCCCAAGCTCAGGGCCTTGCACCTAGACAGCTGTTGCTGGACCTTTGGTGAGTGAACGGATTTGCTGGAAAAGGAAATTTAAAAAAAAAAAAAAGCAAAACCAATAAAAACCCCCACCACTCAATCAAGAAAACAGACCCCAAATCAAGTTCGGGGCAAAAGTCTCTGTGAATGAGGAGATTCTGACTCCTTTGATTTCAAAAGATGTGTTCCATATGCTTCAGTGGGCCAAGTCCCCAGGGAATCGTGACATCAAGGAAAGAAGGCTGAGCCCAGGACAAAAGCAACCACATCATTCCAACTGGCACATCTCCAGACTCTCCTTCCTGACCATTGGGTCTTAAGATGGGTGCAGAGCTGGGCACGGTGGCGCACGCCTGTAATCCCAGCGACTCGGGAGGCTGAGGCAAGAGGATCGTGAGTTCAAAGCCAGCCTCAGCAACTTGTCGAGGCCCTAAGCAACTCAGTGAGACCCTGTCTCTAAATAAAATACAAAATAGGGCTAGAGATGTGGTTCAGTGGTGGAGTGACCCTGGGTTCAATCCCCAATTCCAAAAAAAAAAAAAAGGATGGGTGTGGTACAAGGGATACGTGCGCATGGTGTTGGGTGTGTGTGGCTCTCGTGTCCCTCAGGGCATCTCTGGGGGAGAAGCAGACAGCAAAAGCCACAAACTTCAATACCCTAAGTTTTGTGAATAAAATAGGAGGCAAAAGAAAAGTGGCCATCATATATAAAGAGCTCATTAAAAGAAAAAAGCATCAAGGGGCCAATATATGTGAACAGAGGACATGAAGGGATTGTTTATACACGTGAAGAACTTTGGGTTGGGCAGTTGGTATTTGCTCAATGTTCGTCTGTGTCAGGCATTAAGAATAATATATCTCATTTAATTATCATGGAACTACAGTGAAAAATCCACCCAACAAATGTGAAGTTTGGTGACTGACACGTTCCTGATGTTTCCTATATTGTCTATGAAAGTGTATAATTCTCATTAAGTCTCTTCCACCCTGCAGGTTTCTGCAGATCCATTCTTCCAGGTGTGAAGGCCAATTTCACGTTTGTGGCCCTGAGAGCTGGATCTGGGATAAGATTAGTTTATTTCCGAGTTGTCTACAAACAACGTAATTGCTATTGTGTATTCAAAGTTCTCCTAAAAAGCACGTTTTAGGGTAGTCCTAAGAGATACTGGAAATTGGAAAATAGATGCTGAACTCTTGGGGCAAAGACCACTTTTTCTTTGGGTACTCTGAAGTCCGCGTGCGCTTAAAGATGCTATAAATATTCAAATGGAAGTCAGATGGTTGGCTGAGTTGGAAAGGACTTTATCCCATGATCCTATGGGGGATGCTTTTATGCCCAGTTGATGACGGCCTGTCAGGGCTCAGGTCGGTCACCTGCCAAGCTCTGGTGCTCGGACCCCTGCATTGAGGAATGTTTATCTCAGTACTAATCAAAGGAGGGCATTGAGAGAGCGCCTGGAGACCGTTGTGTATTTCCCAAGTTTTTTTTTTTTTGGTACTGGGGATTGAACTCAGGGGTGCTCGGCCACTGAGCCACATCCCCAGCCCTATTTTTGTATTTTATTTAGAGACAGGGTCTCACTGAGTTGCTCAGGGCCTCGCTAAGTTGCTGAGGCTGACTTTGAACTTGTGATCCTCCTGCCTCAGCCTCCGAAGCCGCTGGGATTACAGGCGTGTGCCACCGCTCCGGCCCAAGTTATTCTTAAAATTGCTGCTAAGGCCGCAGCGGCTTTGGAAACCACACAGAGACCCCTATAAGCCCCTGCAGCCGAGGGCACCACAAGTCATGGCCCTTTTGCAAAGAAACGGGCTGGGGCTGGGCTGGGCGCAGCAGTGGAGCACTCAGCAGGCATGCCAGAAGCCCTGGGCTCAGTCCCCAGCACCACAAAAAATAAAATTTAAAGAACTGGCTCGGGGTGCAGCTCACAGGTAGCATGCGAGAGGCCCTGGGTTCAACCTGCAGCGCTGCAAAGAATACATAAATAGAATGAAGAGGAAAGAGAGGAAGAAAGGTGACCACGCCCAGAGAGAGCAGCCACCCAGCTCCTCCTATTCTAACCCCTGTGGGAATTCATGCCAAGGAAAAGGCAGAAAATAGATGCAAAAAGCCGGGGCCACTAAGATATGCCGGGTCACTTTATTGTCAATGGAAAAAAAAAAAATCCTAAACAGTTGCTAAGGAAAGAACTTTCCAAAACGATGGTAAAAGCTTGCAAAGAAGTAGTGTGAAGCCATCAAAATGATCTTAAAAGCAAGGATGATTCTGAAGATGATGTTGACTTCATAGTGCTCAGTAGGCTGGGGTCTGGCTCAGTGGCAGAACGCCCGCCTGGCACGTGCGAGGCGTGGGCTGGATCCTCAGCACCGCATATGAGTAAGTAAGATAAAGGCGTTGTGACCATCTGCAACCGGAAGTATTCTTAAAACGGTGCTAAGTGGCCGGGCGCGGTGGCACACGCCTGTAATCCCAGCACTTGGGAGGCTGAGGCAGGAGGATCGCAAGTTCAAAGCCAGCCTCAGCAACTTTGCGAGACTCTAAGCAAATCAGTGAGACCCTGTCTCTAAATAAAATACAAAATAGGGCTGGGGATGTGGCTCAGTGGCCGAGTGTCCCTGAGTTCAATCCCCAGTTCAAAAAAAAAAATATATATATATATAGTGCTAAGTGAAGATCACGGATTGTAAAATTGGTTCAGGAATGGCAGCTGGGTGCAGCTCCCAGCTGGGTCGCAGGGCGCTACGCAGATCGGGCGGCGGCTCGCGCTGGGACTGGTGAATAACCACTGGGTATTTTTTTCCATCTTTTTCTTTCTTGTCACGACACCATCTTTTTAATAATACTGAATAAATATTTTTAGACAATGAGTCCATGGAAGGACATCTGCTCCGGGAAGCCCCTGGCCCTGGAGCTGTGGGAAAGACAGGAAGCAGAGAGGGCACGGCCCAGGGGAAATCCCACAGTTGACAGGCCCAGTGTCAGGGAACCTGTCATCCCAATGACCACAGGGACCCATTTTTGAAGTAGGCAGCTCTCGCTGAAGTGTCACACGGTGGATCAGGGGCAGCTGGTCCCCACCACCGTCCCTTCCTTCGCTCTGAAGAGAGCGTTTCTCTGACAGAGGCGGCGACCAGACTTCCATGCATTCCAACCTCAGTTTTGTTTAGTATTTTGTTTTAGTTGTGAGCGGGCACAACACCTTTATTTTATTTTTTTAATGTGGTGCTGAGGATGGAACCCAGGGCCTCACGCATGCTAGGCGAGCGCTGCACCACTGAGCCCAGCCCAGCCCTCAACCTTATTTTAATCTTAAAAACAAATGAATGGGTGCGTTATTTTTATCATCAGGAGGCACGGAGCTGGGTCACCTTAGGAGACAAAAGGACAATGATGGATTACGGAATCCCAATAAGGTTCCCCCAAATCAGGGGTGTCTCTGCAGGACGACCAACCCTCCTCCTTCCCACTCTGGAGACGACCACAGCGCCCATTCCCATGGGACTCTGTCCAGCCTCTGACCCCACAGGACCAGGCGGAGGCAGGAAGCAGGGTGC
Source organism: Glaucomys volans (assembly GCA_020662805.1). Taxonomy (NCBI): domain Eukaryota; kingdom Metazoa; phylum Chordata; class Mammalia; order Rodentia; family Sciuridae; genus Glaucomys; species Glaucomys volans. The sequence continues at coordinate 90,864 of JAJEJO010005142.1, read as the reverse complement.
CGCCCAGTTCTGCTCCGGAAACGCAGCGCGGGGGCCAAGTGCTTGGCAGGACTTGACCGGAATCTAGATACATTTGTTCAGTGGGAAAGATGCTTCTGGGTCCCCTGGAGGAGTGACAGCTTCAGAGTCCAGTCCCAGAAGTCAGGGAGGTCGGAGGTGAGGGGCGCTGGGAGGCCCACGCCTCTTCCTACAGAGACCTCAGGCCGTCCACACCTAGGCCTCCCCAGGACAGGGATGCTTCCAGGCTGCCTCGGGGACAGAGCATTTCCCCACGGCTGCTGGCCCCACTGCAGGCTCCTTCCTCCTCCTCCACCCTCTGCTCCCCTCCCCAGTCCTCAGGAAGGTCAGCAGACTTCCCATTCCAGAGGCCCAAATGGAGGCTGCAGGGCTTAAAGCCAGGCGCCCAGGGCACATGGATGGTGAGTCAGGGACACTGACTCCTGCAGGCTCATCATTTCTTGTGGTTGGCGGGAGAGAGCGTGCCTGTCAGGGAGGTGCCGAGTCGGCCACGAGGACCAGCACCAGGAGGGTCAAGGGCAGATCTGAGCCCACAACCCTGGCCTGCTCCCTGGCCTCTGCCGCTGCCCCTCGGTCCTGTGCATCTGGCCACCCCCAGCTCTCCACCTTGTCCAGTCCCCTCTGCGCCTTGTCATTAGGACCTCAGCTCAAAGGTCACCTCCTCCAAGAGGCCGTTGCTGACCAAGCAGCCAAAGCCCCACGCCGATGACCCTGTCAGGTCTCTGCCACTGTCTGGCGTGTGTCAGGCTGGCCGCCTGCTCCCGTGCCGGGCCCTGCCTCTGTCTCTCCTCCCTCATGGTCCGGTGCCTGTTTGGCTCCCGCCGCGTCCCCGGGGGCCAGGCCCAGCACTCGGCAGGCTGAGGTACCCGGCCCACTCTGGCCGTGGTGGATGGACATCAGGCCTCTCCGACGCTCCCGTGTGTTCTGCTGTGCCCAGACTGCTGCCATCTGGGTCACCTACGGGTCAGATTGTGCATCTTCCTGAACACCACTGTGGATCAGGTTGGCACCACTGGTGGCCGGAGGGGGACCTGGTGGCTGGGCCCAGGGACTCCTGCAGCTCTTCTTCCTTCCCGCGTCACACCTGACCCACGTGCCCTCCTCTGGCACACACTGACTTGAAGACCTGAGAGGCCATTTCCCTCCAGGTGGCCTGGCCAGGGAGGCTCGATGACGAGGGACACCCCTATTTGTGGCAGGAGATGGGGACTGTGACTGTTGCTCGGGGCCTTGGGATCCACTCTGCCGCCCCCTTGCTCTCAGAAGACGCCCCTGCAGTGGCTCCGGCTGGAGGTCATGGGTGGGGGACACCACAAGCCTCCAGGGCTGGCTTCAGACAGGACCAGGGCCCCTGCCTCTGACAAGGGTGGAGGCCAGGGTTTGCCAGGACCCGTGAGCTACCAGGTGGGGCACTGGGGGAGGGGCGGGAGGCGGTGGTGGCCTCCTGCCCCGCTGGGTCCCGGGGCTGGTCAAGGCCCTGCGATTCCAGCTGGGGTGGCCGCAGCTCCTTCCCAGGCCTTCCTCCCAGAGACTGTCCCCAGTCCCTCATCCCAGACTCTCACCTGGGCTGGCAGTGGCGGGGGCTGGGGAGGAGGCAGGTGACAATCCCCCTGAGAGGTGACAGCCTGGGGCGGGAGCCACCACCGCGCCACCTGAGAGTGGGTGCGGAGCGGGTTAGCTGGGTGAAAAGTTCAGCGCGAGGGGAGCTGTCTGTTTCCCTCGCTTAATTTATCCACTATTTGGCTAACCTTGCTCTGAACCCAGGCCCGAGACCCCTCTGCGCTCCCCCCGCCGCCCCGCTGGGCGCCCCGGCCGCCACCAGCCTCCTGCCGCCTGCGTGGCCAGGCCGGGGACACGCTGGCCTTGAGAGGCCGGGCCGAGGGCCGCCAGGGGGAGAGGCCGGCTCCCCGGCCAGACGGTTATTTATGGCTGAGCCTCCTTCCCATCGGCAGGAACCAAAATAAAGTGGGCTGCTGGCGAGTCTGGGCCCCCAAAGGCCAGGCGACGGCCGGCCTCCAGCGCCCGCCCGCCTCCCCACCACACAGCTGCGCCTGAGGCAGGGACCCGGCCTCCGGCCATCTGTCATCCCGGCCTCGGGCAGGAGCTGGACACACCGCCCAGCCGGCTTCCCTGGCCCTGCGGTGGCCACTGGCCTTTCCTCTGTCCTTGACTGCTCAGGGCTGACCCCCACAGACCGTCCTCACCCCCGTCCCCCTTCTGACACATTTGGTGACATGTGGAGGTGGAGGGAGAAGATGTCCCCCATGCGTCCACCCACTGCCAGCGGGTGGAGTCCCAGGTTGTGCAAAGCTCCTGACCCTCGTGACTTCCCGCCCTCCGTTCAGCAGCCCAGGCTGGGACCTGAGTCACCCTCCTCAGGTCTCCAAGTGGCTGGTGACAACAGCCGGGGTCACCGTGACCCAAGGCCGACGCTCTCAGCCGCTGGACTCCCTTCCACTCTCACTTTCCCTCCTTTGCTGAAGTCGCTTCTTGGCAACCGTAAAGGTCACATGTCCCAGGGACGTGGAAACAAAGATACTCGGGGAAGGAGGCGCCCCGTCCCCAGCCTCACCCTGCGAGCTCCAGACACACTTCCTCTGCGCCTCTAGAGTCCCCGTCGGGCTTGGGCGCGTGGCAGCCGGGTGCTCCCTCGGCTCTGGCTGGTCACCACGACGCAGCCACAAGTCAGGCTGGAGCCGTGCTTTTTAATAGCCGCACGCCACCCTGCTCTGGTGAACCAGGAGGAGGAGGAGGAGGAGGAGGAGGAGGAGGAGGAGGAGGAGGAGGAGGAGGAGGAGGATGATCTGCACTAGGGATCTAACCCAGGGACGCCCTCCCCCTGAGCCACATCCCCGGCCCTTTTTATTTTTATTTTTTTGAGATGGTCTCACCGAGTTGCTTAGGGCCTCACTAAGCTGCTGAGGTTGGCCTTGAACTTGTGATCCTCCTGCCTCGGCCTCTGCCAGTGCATCTGGTTAAATCAGGATTATTACTTGCTTACTTTTTTGTTAATTTCAGATGAACACAGTGCCTTTATTTTATTTATTTGTTTAGTTAGTTAGCTGGCTATTTTTCCGTGGTGCTGAGGATCGCACCCAGTGCCTCCCACACGCGAGGTGAGTGGCTCTGCCACTGAGCCACGACCCAGCCCTGCGTGCTCGGATTTAGCTAGAGTCCCAAGTGCACCGCTGCATCAGTGCCGCATGGCCGAGCGCCGTGGGGCCGCCACCCACCGACGGCTCCCTGCCCCAAGATTCTAATCATGTCACACCAGCCCCAGACAATCTCCAGGGTCACTCTGTCGCCACGGATTCCACACCACTGTTTCTAACTCTCAGGAATGGTGTGGGGAACCGCAGTTCTGTGTATGGATCCTTCTGCTCGGTGCGTGTGTACCCCTCTGTCCCTGTCGCCCCGCGGCACGCTGGGCTTTTTGGCTGCCGCGTCGGGTTTCGTTCCTCGGTGTCCGCCGTCGCTCAGCCTGCTGCCTGGGGGACAGGCGCATAGTGTCCAGTTTCTTCCGACACAATATGAATAGCAGGGCAGTAGGGCCTCCGTGGGCACAGGCCTCTGTGCTGACCGTCTTATTTCTAAGGGAAGGACTCCATCTTTCCAGTTGTTGATGAGAATGAAAGTTCACTTTCGATGCTAGCCCAAGGAGATGACATCCCTTCCATTCTGGAAAACCACTCAGTGACTGGACCTCACTGACTGGCCCAGGCCTTGCTGAGGGGGAATACGATTTCTCTCACGGGCAATGGGGAGTCATTGAAGGTTCAAAGCAGAGAGTGGTGGGGAGCCCCGTGCTCTGGAAAGGACTCCCAGGCTGCGCAGTGGGGGAGCCCATGGGTGTAGGACACTGGGGAGGCAGAAAGGTTTAAGACCAGGTGAGGCGGGGGGATGGGGACGGGAGGGGACAGCCCTGGAGGACAGAGGGGAAGAACTGTCAGGACCCAGTGGGCGGTCAGGGACGGTGCAGCCCAGGGGGAGGAGAGTCGGGCGTAGAAGGGTCTGGAGACCTGCTCCATCTCACCCAGGCCCCGGCCTGCAGGGGGGCCCCCGATCAGTAATCAGCCCCCCGCCCGTCCTTGGGTGCTGGGTCCGTGTGGCGGCCACTCCCTGAATCCTGCTCTTTGTCCGTCCAAGGGGCCCGTCTGCTGGAGCCTCCAGGGCACACAGGCTCCTGCCTTGCCTGGTCTCAGCTCCCCGCCAGCTGGCACACCCCGTGGGATGGTCATGTCACGAGGCAGGAAAACCAGGCCCATTCCAGCTCCTCCCAAAGCCCTCCACTCTGGGGGGCCGGGTTCCACGAGACTGTGGGCCCACGTGGCCTCGGCTGCGGCTGGGCAGGGCCTCCTGCTACCACATGGGACAGGAGGCTTTGAGCATCCGTAGAGGCCGCCAGCCACCCTCGGGCAGTGGGTGAAGGGGGCGGGGGGGGGGGGGAACAGCCGCACCGGGCCTGCAGGAGGGGCAGAGGCAGGCCGGACGGTGGCAACCCCGGGAGGTCTCCCGACCTCAGGCAGCCATGATGGACTGCCAGACAGGCCCGCTCAGCTGCCAAGCACCACTCAGCCAGCTGCCCACCAGGGGCCTGCTGACGGCCAGTCAGGAGGGCCCAGCGAGCAGGAGGAGGCCGCCAACTGCCTGTCACCACACTGGCCAAGTGTCAGTCAAGAGAGGACAAAGTCCCAGGAACTCAGGATTGCCCTCAGGCATTGGCCAACTGTCACTCACAAAGGCCCAGTGGCCAGCCAGGGCGTCCAGCAGTGGTCATTCTGGTGACAGACACTGTTCTTGCTCCCTGGCATCTTTTCACCCCTCCCTTGGCACTAGGGTGACATTCAGGGCCCACCCCTCCCAACGCTCAGTCCACGGGTCTCCACGGGCGGACTTCCTCTTTGGCTGCCAGGACAGGCCATGAGACTCAGGTCTGGCCAGTTGGGCCACTGCATCCCTCCAGCATTGTGATTGGTTTACATGGGACACGTCTCTCAACCCAAGCCAGAGCCAATCACAACCACCTCTGCATGAGTAGAGTTTCTTTTTCTGTTGCCCTTGAACCTGGGAGGGTGTGTGTGAGACTAGAGTTGAAGCAGCCAGCTTGCGATCACAAGAGCAAGATGCTTGAGAAGGAAGCCAGCCCTGAGGATGCCAAAATGAAGGGCAGAGAAAGAGAAACTGGGTTCTGGGCAGGTCCTGGAAATATTGTTTGCACCTGGATCCAACCATACCTGAAACCAGTTATCACTGGGCCTTCTAGTTGTGTGAATCAATAAATTCCTCCCTTTTGGTCAAGCAAGAAACATTGTGAGTAGCACCAGTAATCACTCAGGGAGGCTACCAGTATCTGGGGGGCCCAGATGCTGGTCATGGCTTTAGTCTGATGCTAGAAATGTCCCCAGAGGAGCTTGTGACTTACAGGGCTAGACAAGCAACTCCGGCCCCAGACTGCAGAGCCATGGTCATGATCAGTGTGGCCCAGGCCTCTGACTCAGCATCAAGCAAGGCTGAGAAGTGGAGTGGGCGATTTGCTCCCGTCGGGTGGTAGCAGCAGCAGGTGTCTGGAGCTGGGAAGGTCCCCAGGGGTCCAGCGGCAATGGCGGCAGCAGAGCAGGGGTTTGCAGCTCCCCACATCCTGTCCAGACACTGCAGGGAGAGTCGGTGTCTTTGGGGACTGAGACAAAGAAACCCTCCAGCCCCTTATACCCTCACGGTGAAACAGCTGCATCTTCTGGGGACAAGGGACAGCTGACTCAGGGCTGGCAAACTCTTGCCTGGCTAGCACTGTCCACATGCCAAGCAGGCTTTCTGCAAATGCTGCTTCCTCACACTGGTTGTGTCCCTCCACACACACGGCAGAGTACCCGGCAGAATACTAGGTGCATTTCAGGTGTCAGGAATTGCCAGGGGCAGGGGGACAATCTGCCCACGAGGGGGAGGGGGAGAAGGTGTGCATGCCTGAGGGAGGGGGGACACTGTGGGTCAGATTTCTGTTGCTGTGATAAAATGCCTGAGGAAACCAACCTTTGAAAAAAAAAAGGTTGATTTTGGCTCAGCTTCAGAGGTTTCAGTCCATTGTTTTGGGCCTGTGGTCAGGCGGAACGTCACCGTGGGCAGCATGCGGCAGAGTACAGCTGTCGCCTCAAGTGGCTGGGAAGCGGAGAGAAAGGGGCTGGAGTCCCAATATCCCCTTAAAGGCTTCCAATGACCTAACTTCCTCTTGCCAGGCCCCACCTCCTACAGGTCCCACCACCTCCCAATAACACCACAGACGGGGACTGAGCCATTAGCACAAAGCCATTTAAGATCCAAACCATAGCAGGCACCCAAGAAGTCACTGTCTGCTCCCTCCCAGGTAGAAGGGACTGGGCTGATGGGCGTTGGAATCTGACAGTGACCTTGACATGGATCTGCCAGGAAGAGTTAAGGGCAGGCCTGATAAAGATCTTGATGAATCATGACAAGTGTCAGATCCACACTCTTTACATCCCAGGCTTCTCGTTGAAGAAACCATAAAACTCAGGGATTAAAAGTTAGGAGTTTGAGCTGGTGCGGTGGTGCGCACCTGTAATCCCAGAGGCCTGGGAGGCTGAGACAGGAGGATTGCAAATTCAAAGCCAGCCTCAGCATGGGCAAGGTGCTAAGCAACTCAGTGAGACCCTGTCTCTAAATAAAATACAAAATAGGGCTGGGGATGTGGCTCAGTGGTCAAGTGCCCTGAGTTCAATCCCTGGTATTAAAAAAAAAGTCGGAAGTCTTCAGCTCCACTCTGGGGTTCAAATCCCAGTTCAGTAGTTACTAGCTATAAAATAAGCCCGGAGGAGATCCCTTCACCTGTCTCCAGCTCAGTCTCTTGGAGAGGGTTAGGTTTTCATTACTAATACATATAACTAACAAAGCACACAGAGATTTATTATTTCTATTGTAAATTAATATAATAAATTTATTAACGTCTTACTAGGTATCTACTGGCACCGAGCACACACGCTTTAGTGTATGCCATGAACCACTCCCTAGATTTTCTAAGCAACTCTGGGGGACAGAGCTATTGGTCCCATCCCACAGAGGAGGAAACTGAGGCTCCGGGAGGTCAAGACCAGGTCAAGATCAAGCTCAGGTTCCCAGAGAGCCAGGATCCAGAACCTCAGCCAGATATGGCTGGCTCCAAACTCCAGCCTCTCCCCTTCTCCGCAAGCCCCTTGGCAGCCAGCTGGACCGGCTTCCCTCAGCTCAGCGCTGCGGCCAGCATGGACAGCGAGCTCGGCCGGCCTGCCAGGGACCCGCCGGCCCGGCCCCAGCACAGCCACCCGGGAAGCCAGGGTGGTGTTTGGGTCCTTAGCTTCATCTCACACTCCACACTCCAGGCAGCAGAAGCCACATGCCCAGAGCCAGGCCTCAGGCTGGGGCTCTGCCCGAGCCACGGGTGACCTTCCCAAGCAGGATCCAGTTACATCACAGCAGCCCAAGGAACAAACCCAGCTTGTGTCTTCCGCCTCCTGCTTATTTCCTTTGCCTTGTGAGTGTTGAAAAATGAAAGGAATGACAATGGTTCGGGGGCGTGGGGGGCTGGCCGGAAAACCCCGAGGAACCTGGGTAACTCGCCAGAGGGAGGCACGGAGGGGTCTTCGGAGGGGGAGGAAACGCACGTGGCTCAGGCACGGGGTGGGGTGAGGGCTTCTGGATTCCTGCTCCCCTTTGCGGGGATTAAGGTCCAGCCCTGGGGCAGAAGGATCACATCCGGGTTCTGCTACTGGCCTCCCCGGGACAGGCCACCAAAGCCCTCTGGACCTCAGTTCCGCTTGAAGGAAGAGTTGAGAAAATGCCCCTCGAACAGAGGCTCCTGGGGGCAGCTCTGCTCCTCAGGGACGTTTGGCAGTGCCCAGGGGCACATTCTGTGGCTGTCACAGGGCAATAGTGAGGAAAGACCAGGGACACTGCCAGACATCCTCAGTGCCCACCACAGCCCCTGCCGCAGAGGACGCCCCTCCCACAGAGGACGCCCCTCCCACAGAGGACGCCCCTCCCACAGGACGCCCCTCCCACAGAGGACGCCCCTCCCACAGAACGCCCCTCCCACAGAGGACGCCCCTCCCACAGGACGCGCCTGCCGCAGTGTCAACAGCCCGTGGTTTAGAGAAGGCCAGGTGGACCTTCCAACGCGTAGTGGCGCAGGCTGGATTTCACTGTTCGGGGGCCCAAGTGGAAGTTTAAGGAAAGGTGGCCGGAGGATGGATGTCCCGCAAGCTCCACGGGGGCTGCCTCTGGGGAAGCACCTGTGTCCATCAGACAACAGATGCAAACATCTGCCCCGCCCCGCCCCCTGCTCAGGCTGAGCCCCGCAGTCTGCCAGGAGCTGGGCAGGAGCAGAAAGGCTGTCCTCACTGAGTGTCTGGTCTAGAGGGGCAGAAAGAGGGCTCTGTGAGAGGTGGCAGGAGCCTGGACCCCGCACACACGAGGGACAGTGGACCCCAGACTCAGGAGGAACCAGAGCAGGTCACTGTCAACTAATGAAGAGATGGACATTAGTGAGCATTGTAAACCGAATCACAGCCCAACCGCCCCACTCAAAGGCTCAGCAGGACAGGGGTGCCGGTGAGCTGTTCCAGTCCTTCCTGTGTCACCTCCTGGCTTTGCCTGGTGTCCAGGGTGTCTGTAGATAGAAGTTCTCTTGATAAATCTAGACTTCTAGGATGCTGTCAACCACCAGCTTCCAGAACAGCGGAGGAGATGCCTTGGGGGAGGAGCCCCAGAAGGCTATGCTGGGAGTGTGGTCTCCTCTCCTGAGATGGCCCCCTTGCCACCCGCGACAGTTTGCCTAGGCCCTGGGCAGTTGATTCCTCTGTTGGTGATCTGGCTTCTTTCTTTATCCCCATCTGACTGGAACATTCCCAAGGGCAAGGGCTGCTTCAGACAGGGCCCTGGGCTGGGGCGCGGGAAGGAGTGGGGTTAGGGCCAAGCCATGCGGTCAGTTCAGGAGCTTTCTATCATCCTGGTCCCTCCAGAACATCAGTTTGACCCGAGAAGAAGAGAATCAGTTTCTCAAAGTATTCTGGTCCCCAGGAGCTGGGTGGTGGCCACAGGACTCAATTCCTGATCACTTGCCAGGCCAGATAGCCTGGTCCCCTGAACTGCGGCCAGGATGGGGCTTAGGTCTGGCGCCTCTCTGGGCTTGGCGCCCACCCCCAATCTGGCTCTCTTTGGGGGATGGGGAAGAACCTCAAGCATGGCAACTGGGTCATTTCCCAGGACCTAAGTCTTCTTTGCAGGGTTGGCACGCCCTGTCCTGCCCCTTGGGGGCTGGCGCTTGTCACCCTCCTCCGCCTGCCCGAGCACAGGACAAAATTAGCTCCGCACTCTCACTCTGCAGGCTCTCCAAGCCGCCAAGCCATCCCTGGGAGGGACCAGAATTTGGCCTCCTGGGAATCTGCCCAAGGCTTTCCCCCCTGGTTCCTCTGGGAAAAGATCCAGAAAGAGACTGAAAGCTTGGGGCAGATTAGGGGGAGGGGCTGAGACCAGGCTCTGTCCTGCCTCAGATGAAGCCCGGGGCCCTGGGAAGCTGAGGTCCCACCCCAGCCAAAGGTGACTTGTGCTCAGTGGCCCTGGGGAGGCCTGGCTGGGCTCGCTCCCTCCCAGCATGCACTCATTCCCCAGGGGTCCTCGCTGCATTCCTGGCCTGCAGGCCAAGTGCAATTTCATGGAAACCTCAGGAGTTGAATGTTTTCCAAAAGGGTGGCCTGGAGCCAGACCATGAGCGCAGGAATCTATCTGCTGCTCGGGACGGTCAGGAAAATCAGGCCTCGGCAGACGGAGCCCCCGCTGGTCCTCCTCATCAGTCTCTGCCCACCCGAGGGGCCGGCCCCCCTGGCTCCTGGGACAGCCCAGGACAGGCACCTGCCCGGGGACACACCCAGGCTGTCCGGACCGCCCGGGGTGGGCGCCGACAGGCAGCCTGGAACATTCCAGAAGGACCCCTGGGCACCCCCAGCACACACTCTGGTGACACAGGTCCTCAAGACCCAAAGGAAGGTGACGGATGGCCGGCCTGGCGCCTCCCCACGGCCACCCGGACGCCACAGCACCGAGGGGCCCAGGGGGAGGCGGCGGCGCCCCTCCCCGCTGCCGGGCTGCGCCCCGGGGCCACCACGTCCCTCGGCTCCCCTCCGCCCCGGCCCAGACCTGAGCTCCCCCGAGACTTGGGTTCCGGGCCGCGCCACCCCGGGACGGCATTTCCTGCTGCACCCGCGGCGACCCCGTGACCCGCCCCCGCCAATGGCACGCGAGCGGCGGTGACGCGCTTGTCTCCGGGCAGGAAGCCGCCGGGCCGGCGGGGCGCGCGTCCCGGGCTAGGCGACGCGGGTCGAGCTGGGCCACCTGTCCCGAGCGGACGCGGTCGCCGACACCCCGCGCTGGGCGCCCAGCCGGGCGTGGGCCCCGCAGCCGCCCCGCGCCGCTCCTGGGGCTGCAGCGCCCGCCCGGCCGGCAGCCGCCGAGGGTGCCCACGGGGGCAGCGCGGCTGCACCTGCCCGGGTGACCCTGCGCGTGCCCTCCCCGGGAGCGCCTCCGCCTGCCCGCCACCCACCTGCAGGGCCGTGGACGGGACAGAGGCTGCTTCTTGGAGGTTGCCTTGGTGGCCTCCCCTGCTCGTCAGGGCTGGGGTTAGTGAGCCACTCGGAGGCCCGCAGGGCGCCCTGCCCACCTCTTTTGGGCTCTAACTTTCCACCAGTGACAGCCCTGTGATGCCTTCGCAGCCCCAGACTTCCCTGGCCCTGCATCAGATGTGGCGTGGGGTCAGTGCTGTCCCACCGGCCTGCACCGGCCTTACTGCAGTGATCGCTCACTGAGTGTTTCCAGTGACCCAAGGTCCTTTCTTGACCAGATGATTGGCATCTCCACTGAGTCTTCAGAGGCGGGGCCTGTCAGCCCTGCCCACGAGCCAGGTAGACAGCAGGTGCTCAGTGATGGCCTGGTGGTGCTGGCACAGGACAGGGGGCTGCCCTAAGCCATGGCCAGCTCTGGCTGTGGCCCCCTCTCTGCAGTCTGGTTCTTGGTGGTTGTGCCAGGGAACCACGTGGTGTTGGGAAGGGTTCTGGCAAGGAACGAGGCCCTGCCCTCTGCCCTCTGCCCTGGGCTCCATTTCCTCCCCTGCTCTTTGCCCCCTTCTGTCGTCCTGGGTCCTGGGGGCCCTGAGCCGGCCAGTTCTCTCCAAGGGTGGGGTTTTGTGATTGGGGCTGGTTCCCTCCCAGGCACCCACCAAGGATTTGAGCAAGGGGACTTGCAAAAGCCATCTCTCTTTATTTTTCATTCCGGCTGTTCAACCAGTTTGCGCAAGCTGAGGATGAGTGGGTGTGAGGGGAAGGTGGGGCATCTAGGACAGACCCTCCCACAAACAGTCTGTGCACACTGCGGAGGCTGGTTAGACTTGAGAAGCGATTTAACAATAAACTCTACAGAATCAGAAACGTAGAAAAGTGTCAAGGCAGCTGCTAGCTGGTTTCTTGCCTCCCCATGGGGGTCAGAGTTACACCCGTCAGTCCTGTGCAAAGGTCCTGGGGCTGACCTGGGGGCTGCCATATTCTTCCCTGGGGACAGGAGCAGCCCTGCTCACCCAGCAGAAATGTGCCAACAGGCAGGCGCCTGGGCGTGTGCCCAGGTTCCATGGCCCCTTCAGGCTCCGTGGCTCCTCGAGCATGTCTGTTCCTCCTGCTTCTATGTCCGCCCCTTGAACGTGTTCATGCAGGTATAGGTTCCTGAGAATCTGTGGATCTCCTCCAGCGCAGCCTGCGGGAGGATGCTGGGGGGCAGAGGAGAGGGAGGCGGTCAGCAGTGGGGTCACTGGCCACAGGAAACGAGTAGCAGAACCATGTTCCCAGAAGCACTCCCTCCCCGGCCCTTTCCAGGCCACAGGCCAGCTCCCCCCGTGCCCACCCGCCCACCCAGGGAGGGGCTTTCACGCTGCTGCTGTTTCGAGGTGCGGGAGGCACCAGGATCCGCCCTGCATGCTCACGGCACCTGCTGGGGTGTGAAGGTGTCGGTCCCCCTGAAACTCAGGCTGAGATGTGACCGATATTGGTGGAGTTGGCAGGCGGCCGGGAGGGCGCCCTGCCTCAGGAGTGGGCTTCTCCGGGTGGTGCGGTGGGTGATGCCCCTGCTGTGGCAGAGCGGGCAGCCCCTCTGGGGGCCAGCCTGTGCTCTTGAGCTGAGAGCGAGGCGAACCTCCCTTCTTTATAAACGGCCCCAGCTGAGGACTTCAGTTACAGCAACAGAAGCCGCGGGGGTGCATGGAGGGCGCATGGAGGGCGCATGGAGGGCGCATGGAGGGCGCATGCATGGAGGCCCCGAGGTTCCAGTCAGGCAACTTCAGCGCCGCTCCTTCGACAGAGGGTTACAGTGTGGGCTGAGGAGCGGGCAGTTGGGTGTCATGTCCTCCAGGGAAGTGTCCCAGACTCATCTCCAGTCTTGTCTTGGGTACGACCCAGAGTCCTGGGGTCATCTTGTCTGTCACGTGGGTGCCTTTGTGGCAGTATTTCATCTCTGACTCCCAGCCCCTCGCTGGCCTGCACAGAGGAGGCCCTGCCTGTCGGATCACACCGAAGGGCCCTGACCCACGCCACGGGAAAGACGGAAGGGGTCCCTTCTAGGCAGCACAATTTAGAAGGGTTCTTGGGGGGAAGGCGAGGAGGGGTCCCATGCAGGGCCTCTGCTTCCTGTGGGGAGGAAGTGGGGGATAGGATGGGAAGTGTCAGCCGGGGCTTCCTGTGTGCAGTGTTTAGATGTTCTCGACAAACTAACTTTTCTCTGGAATGTTCTGGAAGGCTTCTGAGATGTTCCCTGAGAGGGAGAGTGCCACCCCGGCCATATTGAGGGCCGGCGCTCCTGCTCTTGAAGGCAGCCGAGGAGCATCCTGGACCAGAGGTCAGAATGGACTGAGGGAGGCCTGCTGTGTCCAGCTGTCCCCTTGCCACTCTCCACTCTGTGCCTCCAACGAAGCTTTGAGCTGGAGGAGAAAGAACTGGCTGGCACTGTCCCGTTTCTAGGTTTCGGTGGTCACTGTGTCACAGTGTCTGGGGGGAAGCTGGCTCTCCGGGGAGTCGCTCTGCCAGCAGAAGCCAGCCTGCTTCATTGGGAATGAATGGGGGTCTTCATTCCCAATGAGGCCTCCCAGGTGGGAGGGGTGGTCAGGCAGGGCCTGGGGACAAAGCTGTCCCTGCTCCCAAGAGCCCTGAGCGCTGCGCTGGGGTGGCCAGTGCAGTGGCCCCTTCAGTGTGGGACTGGGGTGGCAAAGGTTTGCTGCAAAAGTCTGGAAAGTTCTAGGCAAATATGACACTGGGCAGATTCTGGAGGAGGACTGTCCTGTAAGAAGCCACCTGCGGAGGTGCTCAGCCCTGGGGAGTCCCCCATGATGAGCACTGCGACAGTCCTGCAGATTCTGAGCCCTGGCATCGAGACTCCTGTGTTCCTCCCTCGCTGGGACTTCCCGAGGGCTGGGGCTCTGGCTCGAAGCTGGAGAACAGCGGTTCTCAAGGTGCGGTCCAGGAACTCTTGGGGAACCCGAGGTCCCCTCAGGGGTCTGTGAGTTCAAGCCGTTATGACAAGGGAGCATCAGCCTCTGTCATTCATTCTTTCACGGCATCCGGCGGAGTTTCCAGAGGCTGCATGACACGGGACATCACGAGAGATTAAAATGAAAAGCAGATCTTACAATCCGTTGGCTCCAGTGAAACCAAAGAGATCCGTGAAAATGTGGAATAACGCCACTCCCGACTGAGTCACTTTGATTTGGAAAATACACGATCACTTGTCATGAAAACGCCTTTACGTCAGTGCCGCGGGTTTGTCACCACTACTGACTTGTTCTTGTCACCATCGGTCAGCGGTGCGGGGAGGGAGCCCAGGGCTCCCGCAGCCGGGCCGGCCTCTCCCGCGAGTTTGTCTTGAGACAGCCTCACTGAGTGCCCAGGTGGCCTCACACCTGCGGGCTGGGATGGCAGGCGGGCGGCCTGCACCTTGTTGACGTTGCTGTTTGTGAGCAAATGAATAAGTACTGGAAACGTCAGCAAGTGTTGAGCGTTCTTCTCTTTGTAACTTCTGCCACAGCGTCTGGATGCAGCTCATCGCTGGGGCTCGGAGCTCCTCGGTGATTCTTCAAGACTAACAGGGAGCGGGGCGTGGTGGCGCACGCCTGTAATCCCAGCACTTGGGAGGCTGAGTCAGGAGGATCTCGAGTTCAAAGCCAGCCTCAGCAACTTAGCGAGGCCCTAAAGCAACTCAGTGAGACCCTGTCTCTAAATAAAATACAAACTAGGGCTGGGGATGTGGCTCAGTGGCCAAGTGTCCCTGAGTTCAATCCCCGGTTCCAAAAAAAAAAAAAAGACTAACAAGGGTCCTGAGGCCTCCAAGGTTGAGAAGCGCTGCCTGTGGAGGGACCACACCTCTGTTGCCCAGATCCCGTCCTCCAGCCGACAGCAGGCGTGACTAGGATCACACACACCCCTCCTGCCTGCGGCGTCCCGCCGGGGCCCAGGGCAGGGGGCTGTCTGGCATGACCCTGACCTGGAGCGGCCTCTGGGACCTTACCTCTTGAGGATGATGAGGATGTTCATGGTCCACGGGAGCAGCAGGAGAGCCTGGTTGAGCTGCACGGCCTCCACTGTCCTCCGCGCCACCGTCTCTGGCTTCAACGGGGGAAAGAGATTGGGAAACCTGGAGGCAGGAAGAGACAGCGGCTTCCTCTCAGGGGACCGTGCTGCTGTGGGCAGGCTGGTGGGCTGACGCGGCTGGCGTCCCCTGGCTTTTCCTGTGAGGCTCAAGGCTCTGGGGATGTTCCCCAGCTCAGACTGGTCAGGGTCCCACGTCCCCGCTCCAGCCTACAGCGCCTGTGAACAGCCCCGGTAGCAGGGGCGCCCCTGGGGAGTCAGGGACTCCTACCTAGTGCGCCCTCTTGGGAGCCGCTCTCTGAAGCCCTCTGTGACTCCCCAGTGGGCACAGCCAGGCCCAGCCTGTCTTCTCTGCTCCGACCACCCACCTTCTCTGCTCCCGCTCCCAGCTCCTCTGGGAGACCTCTTGCCCCATCCACCCCAAGGGGCCTCCGATCTTGTCCCCCTGCTAATTCCATCACCATATTTAGCACATCTAGAATGGCCTTGTTTCCTTGTGAATGGCCTGAGCTCCCCAGCAGACCTTGAGTTCCACGGGGCAGAGGCCGGATCCATCCTGCTCCCTGTTGTAGCCTCAGCATCTAACAGTGTCCGGCGTGTAGTAGGTGCTCAGTAAGCACGAGCTGACTGGAGGGGGGCTGCACAGGTAGCCCTTCCCTTGGTGTCCTGCTCCCGCTGTCTGGAGGTGGGGCCTCCGCAGGAGATGCCCTCCACCTGGAGGGCTGGTTCTCTAACTCCTCCCCCCACTGACTCATTCAGACATTTGCACAGTGCGCATTCTAAGTGAATGAAGGACCGAATGAGCACCCAGGGCTGCTCCTGCCTATTCACAGGCTGTGGGTGCCTGGGTGCCGCTGCGGTGGTGGTGGATCCAATTTATGGATGTGGAAACCGAGGTTCTGGGGAGTGAGCGGGGCCCACTGACCCTCATGAGTCCGGGGTTGGTGCTCCTCCCACCTCCCTGGGCCTGGGCCTGCAGGTGCAGGACCCGCGCGGCTGGCTCTGGCCTCAACCCCATGAGGGCCGGGGCTCTGCCCCGACACCACGAGGCTGAGGGAACTGAGTCACGGGGTCTGACGTCATTCCTGAGCTGCGGCAGCTCCCGGGCTCCCCGACTCACCCCTGCCCTGCACCTTCCTTGCTGTTGTGAGGCCTCGCCACGGAGTCCAAAGGGCTGGGCTCCGGGTCCTGCGGGGTGCGCGTGGTGAGCTAGCCCACTGGCATGGAACCCCACGATGCGGTGGCAGTGGACCCTCTGGCCTCTACCTGTGGCCAGGCTCGCCTCTTGGGGAAGAGGAGACAGAATGAATAGACCAAGCTCCAAGGGCTTGGGGGGTCCTTCCAGAGAGGCCCCTGCAGGAGGACCGCAGAGAAGCCTCAAGTCTGTCTGCGGGCGGGACTTTCCTTGTCTCCATGGTGGGTGGGATGGGTGCCCAGGGAACTGGCAGCACTGTGAGCTCCCCTGGGCCAGCACTGTGAGCTCCCCTGGGCCAGCACAGGCTTGTGGAAAAGCCACCTTCAGTTAGCCAGTTCCTCCTGCGTGGCCCGGGGAAGTAACTGCCTCCGGAGCCTCAGTTTCCACATCTGTAGAATGGGGATAAGGGCCCTCCTGCAGGGTTGCCGTGAGTGCTGAGCAGGAGTGAGCGTGGAGTGTCTGGTGGTGTGGCTGGAACGCAGAGCAGATCGGCAAGCCAGCGACACACAACAGCACCCACCCACGCGGCCAGTCTCCCCGGGAGACCTGCCAGCTTTGTCTTAATCATGTCCCCCACCTTCACTGCGGGGAGGCTGTCAAGCCTGGTTGCTGGGGAATCCAGTGCCTTAATTCATTTTTTCCCGCTGGAGGAGCTGGGAGTCGGCTGGGCACTGGCCTTCCCATGCTCTCTCCTGGTCCAGCCCCTGGACTCGGCGGACAACTGCAGGTACCTGACGCTGACCTAGTGCTTACCACCCGGCTGGCAGAGCCAGTCCATTCTCACATGAGCACTCATCAATCCCGTGAAGTAGGGGCACCGCAGTGAACCCCTTGTCACACCTGAGGAAGTGGAGGCACAGAAGAGTCAAGTAACTTGCCCAAGGTTGCACAGAGCTGAGATTCGACCAGGCCGTTTGGGTCTGCATTCTGAACCTCGAAGAAAAAATGACCTGGGTAGGCCTTGAATTTCTTAAAGCAGTGGAGAGGACAGACGCCAGAGGTGAACTGCACCAGTGTGACGACTGCGGGGTCCCTGCCTCCTGTGCTCAGGGTGCCCAGTCAAATCGGAGCTCACCACTGGGGCACTTCTGTCCTCAGGCATGAATTGGGCGCCTCTTGTGTATGCAGATGACATGAAATCAAACCAAGTCCCCAAGGGAGAAGAAATCAGTCATGCAAAATTAATAGTCACGGGCACAGCCATCTCAAAATCAGGACTTATAATTTCCTTTCAAATCAGAGGCAAATCAAGAGTTGGTATGCCCGGAAAACTCACGACAAGTGGACATTGTGTGTGTGTGTGTGTGTGTGTGTGTGTGTGTGGAACTGCGGTTTGAACCCAGGGGCTCTTAACCACTGAGTCACATCTCCAACTCTTTTGATTTTTTATTTGGAGAGAGGGTCTCACTAAGTTGCTGAGTCTGGCCTCGAACTTGTGATCCTCCTGCCTCAGCCTTCTGAGTCACTGGGACTACAGGCTGCACCACTTCACCCAGCTAACATGCACTTTTTTTTTTGGAACCAGGGATTGAACTCAGGGACACTCGGCCACTGAGCCACATCCCCAGCTCTATTTTGTATTTTATTTAGAGACAGGGTCTCACTGAGTTGCTTAGGGCCTCGCTAAGTTGCTGAGGCTGGCTTTGAACTTGCGATCCTCCTGACTCAGCCTCCCAAATCGCTTGGATTACAGGCGTGCGCCACCACGCCCAGCTAACATGTACTTTTGCAGATGTTTATTGTTAGTGAAAATAACAAGTCAACTGCTCTTTATTGAGCATCTAGTATATCCTAGGCTTTGCACTGGATGAATTACATGTATTATTTTAAACCTCCTAGTAACCCTGTGAGTCAAATATTATCTCCATCATTTTACAGATGAGCAAAGTAAAGCTCAGAGATAACAAAACTCCCAGGTTTCACAGCTGCGGAGTAGCTGAGGTGTGATTCAAACCAGGTATGTTTTATTCTCTTTTTTTCTTTTGGTCCTGGGGATTGAACCCAGGGTGTTCTACCACTGAGCCACACCGCAAGCCCTCTTTATTTTTTATTTGGAGACAGGGTCTCATTAAGTTGCTGGGGCTGACCTTGAACTTACGATCCTCCTGCCTAAGCCTCCTGAGTCACTGGGACTACCTGCGTGTGCAGATATTTTTGGTTCTTGATCACCAGCACTACACTTTTGCTCACAGGTAAGATGTGCTGAGTGATTGTCGCATGGCGGGCACTCGCCCAGGACCTCACACACGCCAGGCAAGCTCTCTACCACGGAGCTACACACCAGACCTCATCCTCCATTCTGGAAGAAGCTGAAGCCTATGATTTAGAACAAGATCATCATGGAGACAGCAAAAAAGTCATGGGGTTATCATCTTTGGACGGTTTTCATTTATCTCTGACCTTCACAGCTGTCCATCCCCATAGAGCCCTTTCCTGGGGACTCACATAGCACGCACGATGCTCCTTATCAGAGTCACGTTATTCTCCCCATGGAGCCCATCATGCCCTCTTTTGCAGATGAGCAGGGGAGGCCGGGCAATAACTAATCAGAGCCTGAGCATGAGCCCCCGATAGAGGCCCCCACTGCCCCTGACGGATGTGGGCTGTGGGAGGAGGGCGTGGCTGGGCCCCTGCGTTCCTTGGCATTGATCTCTAATTTACAAACATGAAAAGGTGCGCCTCGTAGGCACTCTGACCAGCCTTCACCATTCAGATCACCAAGAAGGAACCCGCGAAAGCCTCAGTCTTACTCCTGAGAGCCTCCATCTTCCCTGGCTCTACCTCTGCCTCCTCAGGCCTGGTTTCTGGCACGTGGCCCAGCACCGTCCACTAGCGGCACTGTGCAGGGAGAGCTCTTTGGGCTTCCTGGGTCAGCTTGAGGCCTCGCCAGGCGGCAGGCCTGTCCACACGGCTCCCTCTTTAGCGCTGGGCAGAATTCCACTGTGGGCCTTCAGCTGGGGGCTGTCACAAGGCCCTGAGCGGAGCAGCAGGACCCTGACCCGCTGAGGATCCCACCACCCACAGATGGCGACCCCAGAGCGCCAGGCCAAGGGGAACCCTGCGCCGATGCTGGCCGGGGCTCGGGGAGGAGGCTGGTCCGCCCACTGACCTGACCCTCATGCCCTGGAACATCTCGGTGCTGGTGTGGAAGGGCAGCACGGTGGTGGCGCTGACGCCCGGACAGTCCAGCAGCCCCAGGGTCAGGCTCTCCATGAAGGCGAAGGCCGACGCCTTGGACGTGCAGTAGTCGATGGCGCCAGGGATGGCGGACAGCGCCAGCACCGAGTTGAGGCACACGATGTGGCCGTTCTGCAGCTCCAGCATGCGCGGCAGGAAGGCCTTGGTGGTCTGCGGGCAGACGGGGTCCGTGTGGGGCAGCCGCGGTTTCACCAGCCCCCGGCCTGGCTCGGGGACACCACCCACCCGGGACACCTGCTCCTCCAGGGGAGGGGCTGCGGGACACCGAGGTCACGGATCAGAAAGTCCAGCGGCTTCTGGGGCCCGTCCTTCCTCTGGTTCCCACTGGCCGGGGTCCCAGTCCTGGACAGCCTCTCTCTCACCCCCGGTCCCGGCTCCCAGGCACCCAGGACAGGCCCTGGGCCAGGGCGGCCCTTACCCAGAACTGGCCCAGGGTGTTGATGTGCTGGGACTTGAGGAGGGCGTCGTCGTCGCTGTCCATCAGGCTCTTCCCGTGAACCACAGCGGCGTTGTTGACCAGAATGGTGACGTCACCCACCTGCGGGTGGGAGGGGCCACGGGGCTGTGAGGCACAGGCGTGTGGCCCTGGGAAGCCACGCCACCTCTCTGAGCTGCAGTCTGGTGTGTCAGATGGCATCACTGCCCAGCTGCCTGTCAAGGTTAGAACTGATCTGTGGCACCCACTATTCCGGGAGCGCGTCGTGTCTGTACTGAATGGAGTTACTGGTACCTAGAGAGTCACCATCACCACGCCAGACCTGACGGGTGGCTTTCCTCTCAGAGTAAACCAGTACGCTCGATGGCGGAGTCAGGAGGATTTTCCCAGAAGGCAGTGGGACTTTTGCCTCTCAAAGTCTTGGAGAGAAACCCATGGGTTTGAAGTTCCAGGGGGACAATATGTGACCAGGCTATTGTGCCAGGAGCCCCGTCCCTGCCATACAACCTGGACCAGCTGCCCAGGAAAGTCCCCAGAGTGCCCTGGACAGAGCCATTCTGCCTCAGCAAAGCCCTCTGCCAGGCCCTGTCCCCTGTGCTCAGTGGCTTCAAGGACAGGCCACCCCAGTCACTGACCTTCTCCCGCACAGCCTTGGCGGTCTGGTATACCTCCTCCCGGTTGCCCACGTCACAGATGAAGTAGTGGCACTCTGTGCCCATCTGCCGGATCTCCTCCGTGGTCTCCTTCAGGCATTTCTCAGTCCGGCCCCAGAGAACAATCTAGAAGGAAAAAATAAGGTGGTCATGAACCAGGCAATTACCATCAGAAGTCCAGTGAAATAACTTGTCTTTAAATTTCCAATCTCCCTGATTTCCCCCAAAACAAAGTCTACAAAACAATTAACAATGCGAGTTATAAAGGGAGATTAGTTTGCTCCTGAGTGAACCAGGGGTTTCGAGTCCGTTTATGATCAATCAGTGGGTTACTCACAAGTCTTTCCGATATTCTCCTTCCAGCAGGGGCTTCCTGCCAGCCCAGCGCTGATTACCTCACATACTTAAAGGCACGAGCAGAGTCTTTCTGCACAATATTCCAGAATGTTCTTCTGAATCAGTTTCTCACCAGTTAGGTCTAGGGCCAGGATGGATGGGGAGGCTTGGCCTCCAGGCTGCAGAGGCCAGGTGGGCCTTCCACCTTGTTCCCGTCACACTCAGAGGGGAGGACGGGACGGGAGAGGGGCAGCCAGCCTCCAGTTGAGCTGCTGCCTCCCCTGGCTCAGTGAAAGCAGGCTCACCACAGGTGGCCCTGCCAGGACTGAAAAATGGGGACTTCAAGGGTTTGGGCAAATTTATGAACGGCTGGCCCATAAAGGGTCAGGGGAGAAGCCCGGCTCGTTCTCACCCTTGACCTGAGGGAAGATGACACATCTCTCCACACGAGAGCCCAGGGTTAGATGACTGGGGGGACCAACAGCCCGAAGTAAGAGTCAGCTGTCAGTACAGAGGGCAGGAGGCCGGGGACCTCTAGCTCAGGATAGAATCAGGAAAAGCCAGAGCAGGAAGTTGCTTCTTGGGGATTAGTCCAGGGAGTTTCTATTTTCTTTTCTTTTTAAAATTATCCATGAATTTCACATGAAAATAAAACCCAGTATGGAAAACCCAACATGTGAGAACAATAAGAGAAATAAACGGAATGTCCAACTCCTACTATTTTCTCAAAGATGTCTAATGAGAACAAAATGGCTCACGTAGGAAGACAGGCCTTCTAAACGGGGGCTTGAGATGACCCTCCTGTCACAGAATGCCACTGACCCCTCTCTGACATCATTGCTGGTATAGGGAGACGCTGGTGAGCAAGAACTTCCAATGACCACAGTTTACTGACCACTTGTCTCGAAAGCTCAGAACTTTCACTGAGAAAGCACAAGCCAGCCGGGTTGGGCTGCGGGCAGCCACACACACCAGGATTCTGGTCCACTGATTTTTTTTTTTTAAATTAGAATTTTTTAAACTTTTAAAGTATTTCAAAAAGGAAAAGTGTTCTCTCAACCCCTAAAAGAGCTCTGGGAAAGCCCAGTTTGAAAGCCCCACTCAGTCCAACCACTTTATTTATTTTAATTGAAGTCCTGAAATACAGGAAGGGTTTGACAAGGGAGAATCCCGTCGGTGGCCTCCAGGACCATGGAGTCCACCCAGGGCAAAGAGGCTGCAATTAGAGGCTCCAAGGGATGCTTTCTTGTCTGCTGAACTGAAAACAGACTGGAATGTGCTCCTCCAGGAGAGGCTGGGAGGTTTAGATCATAGGGGAGAAAAAGGACAAACATTTGTTCCAGGGATGTAATTTGGAACCACCCCACCAGACCTCCACGGCCCACCATCCAGGCTTCCTTCCACCACCCTTATCACTCACTGCTGCCCATTAGCCCATCCATCCATCCACTCCTCCATCCATCCATTCATCCATCCATCCATCCAT